>MVGT01001749.1:3437-36410 GCA_002174775.1 Macleaya cordata | reverse complement strand
AAAACTTATGGCTAGAAATTGTTTGGGTGAGGTGTCCAGATAAGATCAATGGGGGCTTTTTTTGAAAAAGGAGGGACTGGAGAATAATTTGGGAAACAGTTAATGCAGGGACCTATTTGTAATTTAGCCAAAACAGGAAAAAGACGCGTAAAACGTGTGTGGGTTAGGTTGACCCACAAATAAAAGGTAGGTGAGATTGGGCGTGGGTGAGATTGGGCAGCCAAACCGCACACTTGATGTGCGGTTTTGGCAAACCGCACACTTAGTGTGCGGTTTGGGCTGCCACGTCACCCAACCATTTCTAGGCCCTTCTTATGGATGTGGGCCCAAAGGCCCATCCCTTTTGTCGGATCCATTATTCCAGTTCTTTCTTGCGGGCACATAGCCCATTTCATCTCTCAGGCAGCCTTATCCTTTCTCTTGGATCTAAGGATCCATGTCTCTTCTTATCAAACCTAAGGGTTTGATAGATCGCCAAACCCTAAAAACAAATAATAATAGAGTTTAAGATCTCTATTTTAGTTCCCCTCTAGGGTTAGGGCTTGGTGCTGTAGATTCCCAGGTTGCATTAGCCTAGGGTTTCGTGTTATTTTCGAGAGGACTCAGGGTTTCACATGAGCTGAAATTTCTATTTTACTCTCACCTTTGTTTTAAATGTTTTGAAGTTTTGAAAGAAAATGTTTTTCAAAATTCATCTCATTTAGCTTAGGATTTCATGCATATAGGGTCAAGATTTTCCTAAAACAGATTAGGGATCTTTAGAAACCCTCGTGCGACATTAGAGCGTAGGGCATGCATACATCGCGTCCTATCGACGCTCGTTTTCTTCCCGGGCACACGTGCATGGTGTGATCCCTTTTCTCGGGCACGTCCTATATATTGGACGTGATCCCGTCGTGAGACTCACACCTATGGGTGTTATGAGTCTGTCTTTTCTCTGGGCACGTCTCATATCAGACGTGATCCCTTTTTCGGGCACGTGTCCTGATCACGTGATCCCTCTTGAGGTTCACATCTACGGATGCTATGGACCCTTTTCATCTTTTGGGCACGTCCTATGTTGGACGTGATCCCGTTGTGAGATTCACACCTAAGGGTGTTATGGATCTGCTTTTCTCTGGGCACGTCTCATATCAGACGTGATCCCTTCTCGGGCACGTGTCCTGATCACGTGATCCCTCTTGAGGTTCACATCTACGGATGCTATGGACCCTTTTCATCTTTTGGGCACGTCCTATGTTGGACGTGATCCCGTTGTGAGATTCACACCTAAGGGTGTTATGGATCTGCTTTTCTCTGGGCACGTCTCATATCAGACGTGATCCCTTCTCGGGCACGTGTCCTGATCACGTGATCCCTCTTGAGGTTCACATCTACGGATGCTATGAACCCTTTTCTTCTTTCGGGCATGCGACCATCACGCATGATCCCTCTCGGGCACGTTTTATGTTGAACGTGATCCCTGTTTTCTTTGGACACGTGTATACAACACGTGATTCCATTTTGGCATATGTCTAAGGACATATTCGCCTCTTTTGTGAGAATCGCGTTCAAGGACGTGACTTCTCTGTTTTGGCGATGCACGTATACAACGTGTGAATTGCCTGAGTTTCATGTTCAAGGACATGACTCTCTCTTCGGCGCACGTGGCATACTGCACGTGATCGCTTCAGTGTATGGTGTATACAGCACCATGTCACTTGCTTGAGTGTACGTGTACATATTACGCGTATCACACCCTTTGCTTGTGCGTGGATATAGAGCACATCCACGTCACCTTGCTTTTTGCGCACGAGCCTACTGATGGCGCGTGTCGCTTTCTTTTGCTGCATTCAGCCAGATGAATGTATGCACCTTTTTCGCCCCAGAACTACCTATCATGACACGTAGATTTAGGGGGGCTTTTTCTTTATTCATTTATTTATTTATTTAGTGCAGTTGTTGTTTATATATAGCATTGCTTAGTTTTAATCATTTATCCCCTGAAAACTTTTAATCGCGAAGTACAGGCCGTCCTTACGGACGGGCGGTTGTTGGGTGCCTAACACCTTCCCAACCCGTACCATGATCCCCTTATCCATTTCTCTGACCGCAGACCTTCATTTGGACTATCGCCATGGTTTTTCTTGGAAAACTAGTTTTAGGGTGATTTTCCAAAATCTTGGGTCCTGATTCCCATAAATCAGGTGGCGACTCCATACCCTTATCACATTCATACACCCCCGCGTGGGCGAATCCTATTTCGCGTTTCCCGCATGTTCATTCTCTCTCTTCTTCGGAGGTGGAGAGTGTGAGTGCGCTGGGAGGTGCTGGATTCCGGCTCCACACACGGGACATTACCATCAGTTTACAAAGAAACTCAAATCCGATAGAGTCTCCTCTGTAAACTGGACCTAAGCACACCTGATAAACACAGTGCATACAATAATATACACAGCGGAAGCAAATAAAACTAAGTGTATGCACAAGAATGCCACCCATTTTTATTTTCCAAAATCACAACAACATGGGACCAGGAGGCACCTGTTAACACAAGTTCATCCATTCTAAAGCTACCATGTACACAAACCATTATGTTCCACATTCCATTGATATTAAGTATACTGGTGATAACATATATACATTTAAGTTTGGTTCTCTAACATAAGATATATTTATAATAGCAAAAGAAACTAGTAAAGTTTTAAAATTACATAACATAGTCTCTAAAAATAACCTAATGAAATAGACATCCAACTCTATGATATGACTGATAGGAACCTACGCAAAGATAAAATGGGCTCCCTCGTCTCAAACAACTC
Source organism: Macleaya cordata (assembly GCA_002174775.1). Classification (NCBI taxonomy): domain Eukaryota; kingdom Viridiplantae; phylum Streptophyta; class Magnoliopsida; order Ranunculales; family Papaveraceae; genus Macleaya; species Macleaya cordata. The sequence goes on along the minus strand of MVGT01001749.1, from coordinate 33,609 downwards.
GTCACAGAACCACTTGGGATCCTACCCTGATCCTGATATGCCAACTGTAAAACCACATGAATAAATTGGGTGAGAAACTCAGTAGGTAAGTCAACCATCCTAACATTCCCATTATGCCACGAATAACCAAAAATCATTATCGAAAAGCAATTATATATTAAACAAATGCATATAGTTGGGTTTAAGAATATAAAAGTAAACATCGATTAGGAACGCGCATATATAATAACAAAGGCGGGTTTTACTTGTGTGCAGTCCCAATTCTTTTAACTTTACAATCTATAATTACTTGTCTTACGAAATCCTTTCTAAAAATCTCTGTCATTGCTAGCCACCAGTACTTGATGAAATCCCTCTTATTATTAATATTATGTTTTTTTTTTAAAAACTTCTTAAACATAACCTGGACTAAGCCAGCCCAACCGAAGTCAAAAGAATAACCAAGACGAAGCCAGCCTGACCGAAGTCAGAAGAATAGCCTGGACGAAGCCAGCCTGACCGAAGTAAAAAACATAGCCTGGACGGAGCCAGCCTGACCGAAATCAGAAGAATAACCTGGACGAAGCCAGCCTGACCGAAGTCAGAAACATAACCTGGACGAAGCCAGCCTGACCGAAGTCAGAAACATAGCTTGGACGGAGCCAGCAAGTCAGAAGAATAACCTGGACAAAGCCAGCCTGACCGAAGTCAGAAACATAGCCTGGACAGAGCCAGCCTGACCGAAGTAGAAGAATAACCTGGACGAAGCCAGCCTGACCGAAGTCAGAAGAATAGCCTGGATGAAGCCAGCCTGACCGAAGTCAAAAACATAGCCTGGACGGAGCCAGTCTGACCGAAGTCAGAAGAATAACCTAGACGAAGCCAGCCTGACCGAAGTCAGAAATACCTAGGTGTAACCAAAAAGGTAGCCTGGGATTAACCCAGCCTGGGACATAACCAGAGAAGGGGAAGAAATCAAGGATCAATCCGACCACACACACACATAGTGTCATCGTCAATGTCTGGGACCCGGTGATGAAGACCCTCACCACCAACCCTAATTTCTTCACGATCATTTTAAATCCTTTTCTTTTAAAAATCATTCTCACCCTTGAGTATTCAAATGACCTTAAACTTTGCATAAAACTTTCTAATTCAAGTGATCAAATCCCGAGGAAACCTCGACTTTCACATCCAACCAAGAAAAGAGTTCATTTCATAGTATTAGACCATATGTTATCAATCAAAGCCATGTATAGATTCTGTTCTTTCATGAAATTTAAAGACTTGTCGGTAAACCTCATAACTCATAAAACATGATAAGACCATGATGCAATCATCCTAAACCAGAGTTAAACAATCATAGAGTAAGTTAAATTCATCATTAACATGATTAGTGAAATTTATCATTAATATTATCAAATTGTATAACCATTTTTCATTGTTAATAACATACAAATTCTATATGCCATGATGTATCTACAACATAGTTATATCATTTCTTTTGAAACATGCATTGGTAAAACAATGATTATGCTAAGATGGGTGGACCACCTACCTTAAATGCTACCAAGCTGCTCAACGAAAGGTCCTACGCATTATCGATTCTCATTCAAGAGGCATTCAATGAAAGGTACAAACTCAATCCCTAAACTGAAGAAGGAAAACAAGTAACGTGAGGTCCTAATTAAGTTATAGAGCCAAGACAACTAAAAAGGTTTAAAACCCAAAATTACACTCCTAAATATAAGAAAACCAACTAACACTAGTAGTTCATCTTCACAACCTAAAACATTGAAAACATTTAGTAGGCTTGAAATGCCTAAAGTAGCCCCCATGTTAAGAATCAGGAAAAATGTAACAGTTTAGGAAAATAAACGATATAGGTCGTAGAAAAGTCAAAAAATATTCAAACCAAAACCATTAGAAAGATAACATCGAGATCTACCCTTTTCATGAAGGAATTAAAATCAGAAAACAAATCGAGAAACGAGGTAAGTGCAGATTAACGTTACAATTTGCAGAAACAGCTAGTTTTTGGAAAACACTAGCTGTACTTTGAAAATCTGTAATAAGCTACCTACTTGTCCAAAAATTATGAAATTTTTACTGTAAATACTTTAAGATGTTATGAATCAGTAGAACTTGGAAGCACACAATTTAGAGTTAAAACGAGATAGTTATGCAGGTTTTAGTGTAGCCTGTGCAGTAAAATCTGAGAATCCAAGTTCGAGAAAAGCAATTCAAACTCGACTAAAACGCCCGTACTCGACATAAAACTTGCAATACACCAACCAAAACAATCATCAACTAATTTTTTTTTTAAAGAAAACCCTAACCATGCAACCTCAAATAACTTATTTTCAGCTCAAACTTGGTAGGAAAACTTACCTTGGATGATTAGTAACTTGAAGTAACTTCTAATGCTCCTCCCAAACGTAGATTAAGTTCCCAAGTTGAATTCCTACAACATGCAGGTTCGTTTTACTTCAAAAAGCCCAAAATTTCATCATCTAAACAACCCAAAAATTGATTTTATAGTTAGATCTTACCTCCACCATCAATACCAAACCAAAGCCCTCTTCTTTCACCTTGATTTAGACCATCAGTTAAGGGTTTCAATCCCAAATCAGTAACATTAAGCAAAAAAAAAAAAACCCTAAGTTTTTATCTTCTTCACCCCTTTCTTCAAAAATAAAACGAAAACGAGGGAGGGAGGGGCCGATTTCCTCACCTCTCTTTCTTCCCATGATCTCCTTCTTCTCCTCCTTCGTTCTTCTTCTTCTTCTTCACTGCTGCTGCCGTTTTGTTGCTGCTGCTGTCCCCTTTTCTTCCTAACGTCAGCAGCAGCAGCTGCTTCTTCTTCCTTGCTGCAGCTGATGACAGCTGCGGCTGCTGCCTCTCTATCTCTCTCTCACTCCCTCAACGATTCTCTCACTCTCTCCCGGTTCCTCTCCAACTCTCTCTTTCTCTAATGTCTCCTCCCATCTCTCTTTTCTTTATCTGTTTCTTCCCTTTTCTTTTCTTTTTTTTTTTGGATCAGCACATAGCTGATTGGGGAAGAGGACTGTGGGTTAAAACACACAGGCTGAACCTAGGTCACGGGTTGGGCCGCAGGTCAGGCCAACCCGTGACCCAATACTTAGATCTAAAATCTCTTTTTTTTTATATATTCTTTTGTGACAAAAAGGTATTACCTTCAAGGTGTAGAGTTCAACTCCAAAATTTGTAAATCTTCAATGTACACCTCCTCATTAATTAATTTTGTGCATAAGTAATAACCCCATGAAAATTACATTACTACCCCTCAAATGTGGGTGCTCTTTGCTTACCACGCCATGTGTACGACCCCCAAAATGAAGAGTCATTGATTCGTTGGGTTCAGTCCTAGAGTCAATTTACGGGGTCTCACATGACGTATGATGTATGATGTATGATGTATGATGTACGATGTACGATGTACGATGTACGACGTATGATGTATGAAGTATGATGTAAGATGTAAGTAAATAAAAAACACTTATTTGTTCTAGCTGAAAGCTGAATGTACATGTCCATCTGGTAAAAAGCTGTATGTATTTGCTGCAAGAGTCTTTTTCTTCTCGTTCAATTTTATATGAAAAACTGATAAAACCACCAAGGATTTGTGGTGGAATCCTAGAAACCGTTTTGAGTCCGAGGTTTTGTGGATGTACCTGGAAACCTTTTGTATTACTTTATTTCATCTGCGTTATAGATGGTATAATGTAGAAATCATCTTGTAAAAAGATCATCATTTTATAACGTATCAGTTTGCTAGCTCTAGGGTTTTAGCTAGAAACCTCGGCTTTTCGTAGTGGTGAAGCCTATGAAACCACCGCCTAGCTTTTCGATAGAGATTAAGCTAAAAACTCTGAATTTTAGGGTAAAAAGTCTAAATCAAGCTTTTGGGAAAATGCAGTAAACCTTCAGACCTTTTTGAGGTGAAAATGCCAAAAAACTATGAATTTTGGGACAAGTTCTAAACCCAACCAGTTTGTTGAGTTAAAACTGAAAAAACCTTCCAAGACTAGGCAAATGCTAGAAACCATGCCGGTTTGTGTGTAAACTGAAAAAACACCAAGATCTCAGGCTAAATCTTGGGAACCAGACAAGGGCCCAGCTTTTGGGATGTAGCTAGAAACTCAGATCAATTTATTATATGGTTTGATCCATTTACCATTTGTGTGCAAATTATTTTTGCAAGGGATTATATCTTGCAAAGGATATTGTTGATCATATTATATACGTACTGATGCTGTATTAATATTCACAGTGAGTTGACTTTGTGATTTTTCCCCACTTTGTTGTTGTAGATCATCATATTTCTTCTAGATGCATCATTGTACACGGATACGTAGTTGTAACATTTTATGCGGATGACTTTCTTCAAGATCTTACTCTATTGTCTGTAATTATCCTTTGGTGTGCTGGATGTCCCTGTTAACTTAGTTAAACTTCTTGGCGAGATGTTTTCAAGTTCTTCTATCTTCTACATACCTACTGAAACCTCTCTTTTTATTGTAATTGAAATTCTTCATCATGCATCTAGGTTGTTGATGAAATGTCTAAACCACATGTGTGCATCTATCTGTACTTCTGTACTTCTATAATTTCTATCTTGTTTGATAGTCAGAACCTTCTATATATGTCCCTGAGTTGTACCTTCTTTAAGCTATCAACCTTTCTTCTCCTTCTAGTCGTTGTTCTGCCTTTTCTTCGGTCATTTTTCTACAGGATGACATATCTTGCATCCATCTCATTCATCTTGTTACCACTACCATTTAGTTTTCTCATGACCCCGTCTTGAATAGTTTCATAACACTTATCTGTATACCCAAAAGATTCACTTTTGTACATGCCTAGATGAACCTACAAATTGTCTTCAAGACATAGGATATACACAAGAAGATACAAACAAAATAGGAAAATAACTAATAAAATCTAGTTAATACTAACAACCAAGAATAACTAATAATATGAGATCAAGATAAAAATCAAGTATAAGTCAAGCAAGAACCTATTGTAAATCCAGTTGTGGTAAAAACTAATCAAGCAAGTGACAGAACCTTAACGAGCAAATTAATATAAAATTAAATTTCTTTGGTTCTGGATGAAAGATGTCATAAAGTTTTTTTTTCGTCAATGAATCATTGAGAAATTTCAACAAACAGCTCACCTGCAGTTAAAAAGATCGTTTTGACAAGGTATGGACAAGACAAAAGTATTTGATTTACAAATTCTAATAACGAATGACGAAGAGATAAATTTACAAGTTCTAAAGATATCTAGTAAATAGATAAAATATAGTATAAATTTATGTATCATAAAGTATAGCCGTGGAAAGAAGAAACAGATAAGATATATATCAGATCATTCAATGAACAAGTACAATAATGAAAATGTATTAGAAAATGTGACAATGAGATCTAAAAGAATAATGTGATAAGAGACATTATGAGTAGGTTTGGTAAAAAATATTTGTAGAAACAAGCATGGATTATTTAAAGCTAGATAAAAGTACAATCAAGTATCTGCTACGTAAGATTAAAAGTTGTGTTGATCGAATTAAAGAATAGAAGAAGATTGAAAGTTACCAGGTCTAATTAAAGAAAAATTAGAAAAATCTTACTTGCTTACCAGATCTGAGATGAATGATTTGCTAGCTTCTAGATATGTGTTGATTGAGTTCTTGATTAAAAAACTGCTTAAAGCACCTCATCGGACGAAATTTTTGTGACATATCAGGTTAATCTTTAAGATTTTGTCCTCTTCGACCTGAATCTGAGTTTCCTTGTTATCCTTCGAAATTTCGTCATCTCAGTACCGGATCTGATTTTTTTCACAGATCGCGTCCATTGTTCTTGATCGTGAAGACTCGTAGAAAAATCCTTGTGTTTTCCATCAAAATCAAGATCGACTTTGTTTTTCCTGTATTTCTTCATGAACAGGTCGTGATCTCGACGAAGCTACTGGATCTCTTCAAACTTCAGCTAAATAAGTGTCAATTCAACATTCTAGCTATATATGTTTGTTGGAGCAACAATGTTTTTCGGTGGAACTATGTGTTTTTCCAGTGAAACTGTATTTTCTCCAGTAATACCATTGTTTTTGACATTTTTTCGGTAGATCTGCATTATCTTTTGATGAAGAGTCTTTTTGTTCATCGTCCATACTTGCAAAACGAATTCTCGCATCATTCATAAAGATTCGCTGTTGAAGATTCTGGTGACGAAGTTTGTGATCTTCATTCCAGATATAACATGTATCTTCATCATTGAGAGGACAGAATTCAAGAACTCTGATCTCTCATCTCAATTCTTGATGATTTGTGTGATATTATAGAGAGAGAAAGTAAAAGTACACAAGAGGATTTACGTGGTTCGGCTCTAATGGCCTACATCCACAGACCAAGTGAGGAGTTCTCTCTTTATTTCTTATTCAGATACCAGTTAGTTACATTTGTGGGTCAGGTCATCTATTTATAGACCTTCAAACCCTTCTAGAAGATCTTGCCAGCTATAGGCCAGTTGTCATCTGTAATGATGATGACAGCTGTTATCTAGCTGTCTTTACATGCACTTACATAAATGCTCTTATTACACTGCTATATTACAAATATGCCATCAGACTTTTTCTCGTACGCTTTTCTTCTTCTGGAGAGAATCGTTGTTCTTCCTTTTAGATGACAGAAGATATATGCGCCATTCTTCTTGTATTTATTCATCTTGTTACGAGATGACAGCTGAACCTTTCATCTTGTATTCTCCGAATATCGACCTCCACATTTTGCCCCTTTTTCTTGGTAAACTGAACTTGTTGAAAGTTTACTAAGAAAAACCTCAATTAAAAATTTTTGTCTTCTTCTTGTCGACCTATATATTTTACCTCTTTTTCTTGGCGAACTAAACTTATTGAAAGTTCGATAAGAAAAACTTCATTTGGCCGTAGCTGGACTCGTGATGGAGTAATGAAGTTAAGTTCTTGTTTCCTGTAAATAACATATGGTAACCTTCTTACAACTAAAATTCTACCTTCATGTGCATATTTATTTCTGCCCCAAACTGCTTTTAAAACTCTCCGTGTAAAATTATTTTCTTTAATCATGACAAACAGCTGCCCCAGTCTATTTTCGAGCTACCCCAATTTGGTTTCGAGTTGCCCCAGTTCATCTGTATACATAGATGCCGAAGTGTGTACAGATAGTATATCCGAATATTAACCTCAGTTGCCCCTACCGTGTATTGGGCTTGCCCTAGTATATATATTTACTTGCCTGATGCTCTATTGAATGCACAATGCGGCTCTGTACGAGATTCGACCGTGTTGATGTTATCTTGTAACCAAGTCTGATCTTGTAGATACCTGAACTTGATCTTGTACTCTATTTTTCATCTCTTCTGTTCACCTTATTAAAGGCAGTATCTTACCATTTCATTGTAATATGCGTAGTGAAATGATGCATGGTGTATGATGTATAATGCATAATGTATGATGTATGATGTATGATGCATAATGTATAATGTAAATAATTGAATAATACTTTCTCTGTTCTGGCTGAGAGCTGAATATAGATGCCCATCTGGTAACAAGCTGCCTGTATTTGTTGTAAGAGTCTTTTTCTTCGCGTTCAGTTTTGTGTGTAAAACTGATAAAACCACCAAGGATTTGTGGTAGAATCCTAGAAACCTATTGAGTCCAAGGTTTTGTGGATGTACCTGGAAACCTATTGTATTTCTTTGTTTCATATGTGTAATAGATGGTATAATGTAGAAATCGTCTTTTATATGGATAAGAAAAAATTCATCATCTTGTAACATATCAGTATGCTAGCTTTTGGGTTTTAGCTAGAAACCTCGACTTTGGTTTTGGTGGTGGGGAAGCCTATGAAACCACTGCTTAGCTTTTCGATAGAGGTTAAGCTAAAAACTTCGACTTTTTGGGTGAAAATTCTAAACCAAGCTTTTAGGATGAAGCAGTAAACCGTCAGTATTGTTGAGGTAGGAAATGCCGAAAAACCATGAGCTTTCGGGTACAAGCTTTAAACCTGCCAGTGTACTTGAGGTACAACTGCAAAAACCTTTCAAGCTTAGCTTTTGGGATAAACGCTAGAAACCATACCGGTTTGTGAGTAAACTGAAAAAACACCAAATCTCAGGCTAAATCTTGGAAACCAGATGAGGACTCAGCTTTTGGGATGTAGCAAGAAACCCAGATCAATTCATTTCTATGGGAGATCCAATTAACCATACATATGCAAGTGAATTTTGCAGGAGATAATATCTTGAAAAAGATATTGTTGATCATGTAAGCAAGTTAATTTTGCTGTAAGAATATCTTGAAAAAGATATTGTTGAAAATTTTATATGTATATATGTATTTGTTGATGTATCAATATTCATGGTGAGCTAATTCTTGTGCTTATCGAGAAGTTTTCGATTTCTTCTATCTTCTACATGCCTACTGCATCTTTGTTATTTGAAGTTCTTTATCTTGTACCCAGATGGTTGTTGAAATTTTTAAACTTCATTTGGGCATCTATCTGTACTTCTGGAATTGCCCTTGTTTTGCTTGTTGTTAATCCCAGCACTCTAAACTTGCAACCCTTCTTTAGCATTTATTCATCGTTCTGGTCTGTCACCTTTCATCTTGCTGCAGGATGACATGTCTTTCATTCAGCTCGTCCATCTTGTTACCAGTACCATTTAATGACATTCTTAAATATTTTTATAGCACCCACTTTTATGCCCAAAAGATTCATTCCTGAACATGCCTAGATAAACCTGGAAAATTTTTCCAACATATAAGATTTGTAAAAATAGAAAACAAAGATATTGCAAACATGATAAATCCTTTATCCCTAATTTCCAATCACCATAATACTTGTTTTCAGCTCTTTAAATGAGAAGAAAGAGTATAATTATAATAGTAGACTCTTAGATATAAAGTGTTAAGAAATGAAACTTATAAACCTGCAAAAGCCAATCTCCTTTTAAACTGTAGTTATAAAGACTGAAGTTATATGTAGACAAGTGGTATTATTTACCGTCAAGTGACTTTCAGTAAGTCACATGTGTCTTAGTAGGATTCATGTGAAAATAAGTAATAACAAATATATATACACAACAAAAAAAGTAATTTAAAGATATATAAAAGAGACAACATATCTCAAAATGACACGTGCATTAGCTTTTCGTAGTGATTTAGCTTTTAGATGGTCTTATTAGTTCACTACACTTAAAAATAGTAAAAAGTGAATGAAAATTACTATGTCTTAATGACAAAATGAACAGTTTAAGTATTAAGATAAGATAAAAAAGAGTATTACAATGGTTAAATTAATTGAAAGAAGGACTTGTAGCAGACTTAGAAACATCATCATTTGTCAACTCAAAGAAATTTCTTCATCAATGTTCCTTTTAGATAAAGAATATTTTCATAATAAAACAAAGAGAAAGAAAGATATCAAGGAGAAGAAATGAATGGTCCAAATTGTCAACAAGGTAAGAAGATATCAATTGTTCAAGGAATGACTTAGTAAAACCAAGCTGCAAAATGGAACTAGATGAATAAAAGGTTTCAAAGCAAGAAAAAGATATAAAGGAAAATAATAGGGATTCAAAAATGTAGTTAAAACAATGGAGCACATACAAAATTAACTGCAAAAATATCTCATAAAAACCAAAATAAATAATATTATTTGAAAATAGCTGAAAATTTTAGGGCCCGTTTGGTTCGTGATTCAAAAACTAGTTTTTGAAAATGAAAAAATATTAGAAATCAAGATTGTATTTTTTAAATTTTTAAAATCTTAAAAAGTGTTTGGTATCAAATCTGAAAACTGTTTTTAAAATTTGAAAACTCAAAAAATCTGTTTGGTATAGTATTTTAAAACTATTTTCAAAATTAAAAACTTGGAGGTTTTCTTTCTTTTTTTTGTGTGGATAAAGTACATAAAAAATGCCCAAAATCTTCCAAAAATGCCCTCTTAGCTTTTTATGTCTAGATCTTTTATTGTTCAATCTAGACCATTTATTCTTCATCTAAACCCACAAACATAAATTATAAATTCTCACACTAATAATAAATATTATAAATATATAACTATCATCTTCCATACTAAAGTTACATAATATATATTTGGTATGCTATAAGGATACCAACTAGTTAAGCAGGTCTTAACTATCATCCTCCTTATTTGGCTTGATTACTAAATAAACGGGTACTCGAAGTTTGTTTAAGTGATAATTAGGTCTTTGAATATGATGAATCAGATGCTCCTACATCTAATAACAATTGATGGGTTTTTGTTGCTTATTAGGAGGAAGAGGAAGAACAGTTTCACCTTTCACACATACACTGCTTGGCAAGTTTTAGGGTTTTTTTTATGACGACCTATAGTATGTACAATATGGTTCAGTATGTTTTTTCTTGAATTGGTTTAATGGTTTCAACTTGATTGCTAGAACTTTCTGAAATAGAGAGAGTAATCTGTTGAAGTCGAACCAAGGTGCCTCAACTAAAAACCCTAGAAATGCAGAGTCAGAGAGAGATAGATAGAGAAATAGAGAGAGCAATAGAGAGTAAGAGAGAGAAAGAGATGGAGATACCTTCCGGATCGAGCTTTAATGGCGGAGGAAGGAGCTCCAATGGAAGAGGTTTGTCTCGTCTCTCCTGGCCTCTCGTGGCCTCACCCAACTAGATTCGATAAAAATGAAAACGCAAAAAACGAAAAAAACTCATTTTGTACTTTTACACTATTTTAAAACGTGTTTTACAAAACTTATTTTACAAAACACATCCACCAAACAAGTTTTTATTAAATTATTGTATTTATTGTTTTGTAAAACAGAAAATTGTTTTACAATCACCAACCAAACGGGCCCTTAGCTTTCCAAATAGGTATGTGCCATAATATTTTCAAAATGCTTCACATTAATTAATATATGATCAATTGTACTTGAGCAGAAACTTTGTGTGATCAATTACTATATACAAAGTAATAGCTGTACTAATGCATTAAGATTACTTAGTTAAATGTAAATTGTGTCACTTATACAAGAGAAGCTTGTAAATTTAGGAAAGAGTTGAGAAGATTGAAGAACAACCAACTTCTCTCTGCTATAATGTAGTTTATATTGCAAGACCTGAATTTCATCCTCAGTTCAAAAAGATAGGAGTACCAAAAAGTACATAATACATATAATATTACAAATTTATCAAATGGTCATTAATTTGATATTAAGGTATATTATAGACAGCATAAGAGATGTCAAAAGAAACCATTCTTAGATTTACAATGAAAGTTACAACTGCCCATAAATTTCTATAGTTCACATCATTACTAATATTAGAATGTAATAATAGCTGTAGTATATGTTGTGTAGTATATAGTGTGTAGTTCTTATGGATGTAATGTGCTTTCAAATCATTTGGCAAGTAAGTATAGATCTAAACTTTCAACTCACAGAGTAACCTATTAACATGGTGTCTATTTTCAAAATGAGAGATATGCCTTTCACAACATACTGCACAAGGCTATATGTATAGTTTGAATAATTGCAAGGACAAGGTTTACAGTTAAGAATCCAGAGTACAAAGTTCAGATTAAAGAATCAAGGTTACAAAGTTCAGATTTAACTATTTATTCAGCACAAATAGAACAGTAGCGAATTAAAAGCAGATTACTGTCATCTCAATATCTAAGGTTTGTAATTCAAAAGGCTCACAAAAATGTGTTTGTAGCTTCTAAACTAATTTCTATTTGGCTCATTGTACTAATCTTAGTGACTGATAAAAGCATCAAACCAGAAGCAAGATATAGTAAAGTTAACCAGAAACAGAGTTAATGGGTGCTGGACCCCAAATGTCACAATGTATCAAATTTAAAGGTTTAAGAGTAGTTCTAGCTGATGAAGTAAAAGGAAGTCTCTTACTCTTGCCAAGTTGACAAGAATGACAAACATCTGAAATATGTACAGAAAGAGGATTTCAGCAAAATCAACAAAACAAAACCCCCTTTTTTTGTTCCATGTGTCAATGCTGCGTAAACATTTACGGGATGAGGAACGTACTCAACTTGTAGATTATAACGAGTTAGAGGTACAACCTGACGCTACATATGAGGAGAAACCCATTCGTATTTTGGATCGACAAGAAAGATGTCTACGATCTCAAGTTATACCTTTTGTTAAGGTACAATGAAATCCACGAGACGACCGAGAGGCATCTTGGGAACGTGAGGAGGATATTCGTCGTTCGCATCTGCATCTTTTTGCCGATGAGGTACGACCGATTTCGGGGACGAAATCTTTTCTTTAGGGGGGTAAACTGTAATACCCCTAACTTTTATTTTCGCTCAAAATTTATTATTTGTGCCTTAATTTTATCGTTTGGATGTTGCTAAGTGCTAGTGGTGGTGGTGGTGGCCCTTACGAAATTTGTTATAGTTATTTGGGGCCACAATTTAAAAAAAAAAATTAATTAATTAATAATAGATATTTTTTGTGAAGGCCACCTTTTATAAAATTAGGGGTGTGTTTAGTAGTTAGTGGGACCCCTCCTCTTTTTTTAGACGTGTTAGTTTTGGGAGGGGATTCCCTTTTCTTTAGAGGTTTATTTTTAAAAAAAAAAGAAAGGAAGAAGAAAACGTGAGAAAGAGGGAGAAAGGGAGAAACGAAGGGAGAGAGGGAGATATAAAGAATGAGAGAGAGAAAGAGAGAGAGAGAGAGAGAGTTGCATCGAGAGTGAGAGAGGACCTGTTTTGGTGAGTTTTTCATCCTTTTTCTGTTTCTAGGGTTTTGTTAGAGGAGGCTTTTAGGGTTTGATCGTTAAATCCTTACTTTTGGGGATCTCTATTGCAATAAAGAGGCAAGTTTGCTAGTAGACTTGATTAGGGCAAATGTATGGCATTGAACAATTGATATTGAATGAAGAAAATAAAATAACCTAGAGGCAAATTAGGATGTTCTAAACGATATTTTTTTTCGTGCTTGTATATTGCTGAAATATCATTAGTGGTATACCTATTTTACTGTTGTTGCTCGTGCTTACTCTAGGTAACCATAAATCTATGTTGGATGTTGAATGTTGTACGGAAAGATTTGTAAGCCTTTGATTGCTTTGTTACATAGATTTTGGTGAGAATATATTTATCTGTGATATGTTTTCGGTGTTGCAGAGTCTACTTCTTGGTAGATAAATAAGTTAGGGGATTCATTGATTTGATCAGTGAGAACTGATTTATTTAGTTTTTTTTTTTTTTTAAATATAGTTACTTGTACTCTGACAACCTATAGGATTTTGCTTTTGTTGGTATTGACTTTAAGTGGAGATGTTTGTTTTAGACAATGGATTTTCCACACCTAGGTGGGACCTGTATAACAAAATAAATAGATGAATTTGCATGTTTTGAGGCATGGAGATTGAGTGTGGTGGCTGAACTCTTGCGGTTGACTAGACCCTTGTTTTGGAGGGTTTTTAGAAGAAAAAAAATGGTATTGATTAATTGGACAAGGCAGTATGGAGCGTTGTGTACGTCTCCTAGTAGATGGGATGGGTTCCTAAATTTATTAAAGTTAAAACCCCCTAAAGGAGGTGCACCTAGATGACGGGATATGTTCCTGTCTTGACTGGGGTATGGAATTTTGAAGACCTCAACGATGGAGGAAGGGATGTGTTCCCAGAGAAAAAAAAAAATTTAAACAACTGTTATGAATGTGAATTTGGGGTGGTGACTTAGTTCTGAATTCTTTTCTTCTAACGAAATCTGGTCAGGTTGAAAAATTTATTTTCCTCATAGCTCTAAAATAGGTAGTTTACTTATTATTTATCTATTACGACTAATCTTGAGTTGCACCTGCTCATTTGTATAATTTGAATGATGTTATATATTTGCTTTAACTAAGTCTTAGTGAACCTATTTGAAGTTTTGACTCCCGTGGTTAAATATTTCAGGTGGTAGGGACCAAGCGGCATAACACGCTTGACTGACATCTTCGGGTGGAGACTTGATGCATTTGAGCACCGTGGGTGGACCACTCTTTCTATTTATTTATTATTTTAGTTTTGGTTTAGAGTATTCTTATTATTGTATAGACGAGTAGTGGTGAGATAGAGGGGAATAATTTTTGGGGTAGTTCATTATATTTTAGACTTTTAATAGACTTCATTATTATGAATTTTCACGCCGTGGTTGTGGCGAGAAGAATTTTAATTAGTGTCTGAAATATTCATATTCTTTAATTAAGTTCTTATCTCTTTTCTGAACATGAGATTGATGCCACTGTTGACTAGGGATACGTTCCCAAATTCAAGTGGGGGTTTAGTACCTCTATTTTGAAAAAAATAACGGTATATTTTTGCATAAGTGCCGGCCGGGCTTGTGTTAAAATTAGGGTCGTTACATTATGTTTCCATGTATGAACCTATTAATGTGGTTGATGCTCTGCAGGATAAAAATTGGATACAAGCAATGCAAGATGAGCTTGGCCAGTTCACGAGGCAAGAAGTGTGGAGTTTTGTACCTCGTCCAAAGAATACCAATGTCATTAGTACCAAATGGATCTTCAAGAACAAATCTGATGAATTTGGAACTGTTGTGAGAAACAAGGCTAGACTTGTTGCACAAGGGTATTCTCAAATTGAAGGTGTAGACTTTGATGAAACCTTTGCTCTGGTTGCAAGACTAGAGTCCATAAGGTTACTTTTGGCAGTTGCTTGCCATTTAAAATTTAAACTTTTCAAATGGATGTCAAAACAGCCTTTCTAAATGGCATAATACAAGAAGAAGTGTTTGTTGAGCAACCTAAAGGATTTGAAGATCCCATCAATCCTAATCATGTCTATCGATTGATGAAATCCCTTTATGGTTTGAAACAAGCTCCAAAAGCATGGTATGATAGATTGACTACTTTTCTTCTTAGAAAAGGGTTCTCAAGAGGGGGAGCTGATTAAACTATGTTTATTAAATGGGCTGAAAATGATGTTTTTGTTGCTCAAATCTATGTAGACGACATAGTGTTTGGTTCTACCTCAACCAAACAAGCTGAATCCTTCTCAAATCTAATGAGTAAGGAATTTGAAATGAGTATGGTTGAAGAACTAACCTTCTTTCTTGGATTGCAGGTTAAGCAACAAAAAGATGGGATATTTATATCTCAATCAAAATATGCCAAGGATCTCGTAAAAAAGTTTGGCATAGAATCTGCAAAAGATGCTCGCACACCAATGGAAACCACTACAAAGTTAACAAAGGACTTAGCTGGATAGGAAGTAGACCAAAAATAATATAGAAGCATGATATTGAGTCTTCTTTATCTTACAGCTAGTCGTCCTTATATTTCTTTTAGTGTAGGTGCTTGTGCTCGCTATCAAGCAAAACCTAAAGAGTCACACTTAACTACAGTCAAACGAATCATTCGTTATTTTAAGGGAACTATTCGATTTGGCTTGTGGTACACTAATGACACAAATTCTGAAATAGTGGGCTATTCTGATGCAGATTGGGCTGGAAATGTTGATGACAGGAAAAGTACTTCAGGAGGCTACTACTTTATTGGACACAACTTGGTAGCATGGCAAAGTAAGAAATAAAATTCTTAATCCTTGTCAACTGCTGAAGCAGAATACATTGCTGCAGGATCATACTGTACTCAATTGCTTTGGATGAAACAAATGTTATTTGATTATAGCATTGAACATGATACTATGACTGTGCTTTGTGATAATACCAGTGCCATTGATATTACTAGGAATCCAGTGCAACAATCTAGGACTAAACATATAGACATAAGATATCACTTCATTCGCGATTTAGTTGAAAACAAGGTGATTTGTCTTGAGTTTGTTCCTACAGAAAAACAATTGGCTAATTTACTTACAAAACCTCTAGATGTTCTTAGGCTTGAACTCCTTAGAAGATCTATTGGTATGGTTGTTATTAACTAATTATTTTCTTCTCGCTCCTTCCCGATTTTTGCATTGCATATCCTTTTGTGTTGAAGAGTGAGTTGTGTTTATAAGACTGCTTTCAAAACTTTGCATTCTAATAATTATGTTCTCAAGTGTTCTTCCTATTTCAAACGTCTATCTTTTGTAGAATGCTTGAATATATAAGAGATTTCGCAGATTTGATTTGATTTACCTTATTTGATATAGCTTGTGAATCTCTACAATGAGTCCACATACTCTCTTGACTGATCTTTTGGTTCGTATGCACATAAGGAGTCTCTTGAGTAAGTGTGATTTTATCCCAGTTGGATCATTAGATGGGTTAAAAATAAAACTCATGATTCATTGATGGACTGAACCAGCTGGTTGGACTCTCTCTCTAGGATTTGGTGTTGTGATGAAGTGCTGAAATTTTTTTTGTTATATCTTGTTCCTATTCATCACCAAAATAGTAAGCTCTCGTAAAATAATTTGAGCTTGGTGAAACACCAAAAGAATGAGTTCTCGTAAAAAATGTTGAACTCGGTGTTAGAACATAAAAAAGAGTGAGATCCCGCAAAAAGATTGGGAACTCGATGTTCTTTTCTTCATCTTGACCTCATGGTGATTCACTTGATTCTAATACGGGTACTTTCTTGGAAGCGTCTCCTCGGATAAGAGTTGCTTACAAGTTTAAGGAAAATATTGGTGTCTTATTGATAATCCATGTCTCATGCTCTTGAGTACCTCAAAAATCCTATCTTATGCTCAAATATGAAGGTTATAGGGTGCAAAGTGAGATGGTTCTTTCATACTGGGAAAGGTTTAGATTTGAAGAAATCAGTAATATGAACATCCTTATCTTATCTTCCTTTTAGGATGATCTCACATAATAATATTGTTCTCTCAACACACACACACACACACACTCATTGATCATCTATAAGAATATTGTGGTGTTACTTGTTTTGAGAATCAACAAGGCTTTATTCGAATAAGGTTTAACAAATTCATGCTTGCAAAAATCATGTGTTAATTACATTATATTCTTCATAGCCTTGTGTAACAGGTCACACATCATTGGTCATACCTTGATTCCATTAAATTATTTCATCAAAAATGAGTTTTATGGGTGATGTGTCAAAATTTTGGTGATTTTGTATTTCAGTTTCGAAACCAAAATGACTGGTTTCGAAACCAAATTTGGCATGTGATAAAATTGCCTTTCAGTTTTGAAACCAATTCTGCTGGTTTCGAAACCAAAAAGGACTTAGAAACAATCTTTTCAGTTTTGAAACCAAAATGTTTAGTTTCGAAACCAAAACTTAACTGAAGAGATTTTTTTTGGTTTTCAGTTTCAAAACCAAACTATTTTGTTTCGAAACCAAAATACACCTAAAGACATTTTTTGGTCTCAGTTTCGAAACCAAAAAGGTTAGTTTCGAAACCGTCACCGCTTTTCGCGATTTCAGGGGTATTTTAGGGCTTTTTAAAGAGGGTTTTTAAAAGGGGTTTCGAAACCATTTTCTTTTCTAATCGTCTAGTTTGGTTTCGAAAGAAGAGAGAAAGGGTTTTTCAGGGTTTCAAGGATTTTGATCAATTGGCTAGGGTTTTCATGACGTTTTGAAGATTTTTTCGTGGATTTTGCGATTTTGGTAAGCCTTCTTCCTCTTCCTTTGTTCTTCATTGTTCTCCTTCTTGAAACTCTAGTTTCTCATATTGTTTTGATTAGATCATGTCTTCGAAACGACCAACCTCTTCCTCCCCTACTTCCTCTAACCCAAAGAGGCCAAGATCCTCAACGGGTTCCTCACAATCCTTTGTTTGCCATAGAACAAAAGAGAAGTTTTACTCGACGGATTGTTACAAGCTTTATATCCAAAACTTCCAAAAGCATTCTCCTGTTGTTGAAAGAGAAGTAAATTGGCACAAGGATGTGATCCTACAGGAAATTCGTTCTAAGTTGAATATCCGAAATTGGGATAGCTGCTTAATGGTTTAGGGAATGCCTACCCAAGACTTGTTCGAGTATTTTACTCGAATTTTCACCACGTTAATGAAGAGGGGTTCAAGTTTTCCACCATGGTATGTGGAAAACACTTTGTGGTTGATAGTCCTCTCATTGCATCTCTACTGGATTTCCAAGATGAGGAGGATGCTATTAGATTCCAGTTGTTTCAGATCCATATGAGTCTGCTCCGACTGGCTCTTCACAAACTACTCGGAGAGAACTCAGAAGACAAGCATGAGTAGCTCAAGCTCAGGCCACCAACATCATTCTCGCATATATACATGAAGCTGCTTGTTCCAGTTGTGAATGTCATTGCAGCCAAAGTAGGTGTTGATGGCATATTGGATGTGCTTGATGAGGGGAGATTCAAGACTAGCCATGATCGCCCAATGGAGCTAGAGGAATGAAACAGAGGATGATGATTCTTCTGATGAATCCTCCAGTAATGCTGATGATAATGGATATGAGAGTGTTCCTCAGAGAGCCACTGCTGATGTTGGTGAGGAGTCCTCCAGTGATGCTGATGATGCTGGTGCTGAGATGGACAGTTAGATTATTCTCTCTCTTTTTTATCTAAGTTGTGAATGATAATCTTTTAGTTTTCATTTGCGGCTTCATCTTTTACTTTCTAAAACTTTATTATTTGGTTTTAAAACTCGGAACAAATGATGGATGATTAAGTTTTAGTTAGTAAATGCATGATTTGTTTCCTTTCTCCATATATGTGCCTCAATGTATCTCTTGCAGGGATTATTTTTTTCCCACCTTTGTTTATTTCTGACAAAAAGAGGGAGAAGTGATTATAGTTCTGAATGATTAAATGCAGGGAGAATGTGAGTATGGGGGAGAGAATTCATACACATAGGGGGAGTGGTTGAATTCTCCTATTTTCATTGCAAGGATTGTTTTTTGTTGCATATCTGTATGACCTTGCTTTGGTATGAGTTTGAATTTTTGCAGGAAACTCTTGAAAGACTACCCATAGAGTTTAGATGTCATATTATGGGGGCGTTTTTGTCTTTATTTGAGTTAAGTTCATTGTAAGAGAAATTATGTTGGAAGGGTTGTTTTTGTTGTGTTTCTTTTATAATGGTTTTTGTCACGAAATCGACAAAGGGGGAGATTGAAAGGTCCATGAGTTTTCTTATGTGTTTTGTTTGTTATATTTCGTGTCAAAAGTAAACTCAAGAATGTATTTGTAACTTAAATTAGAGTCTAGAGAGTCTTGGGTCGAATTAGTTTGAAGAAATTTACAAAGGATCCGAAGAACTCCACTCACCACCGAAAAACATCCTAGGATGGTAAGGACTTAGAAAAACTAAGTACCATAGGTGGTTAGATCATTAGAGTGTTTTCCACACTTTAAACTGCCTTAAAAATGTTTTTAAAGTAAAATAACTGGATATGGGCTGTCTAGTTTCGAAACCAAAGTATAACTGATGGTTATTTTAATACAGGGAACAAGGAGTTTCGAAATCAACCTTGTTCAAAACCAAACTTGTTGGTTTCGAAACCAAATCTCATCTGATAACAGATGAAGTTTCGTTTCGAAACAGAATAGTTTGATTTCGAAACCAAACTTTAACTGTTGTCAGATGAAATTTGGTTTCGAAACCAAAATTGTTGGTTTCGAAACTAAAAGACCAAAAACCACCACAGTTACCTTTTGGTTTCGAAACCAAAGGCATTGCTTTCGAAACCACAATCCTCTTGGCTTCCAAACCATCGCCCAGATTCAAACTTTTCTGGCGATTTTTTGAGCTGTAAGTGGATTCTTTTTCAACTTTTTGCACATCCCCACCTAAGCATGTCTTAGTTGGTTTATTGGCACGTGGGAAACATTCATAAGTGGGATAAAAGGATAATGGAATGACCTCCCATCTCATATGATGATGTCCACCATTAAACTAAGAATAACTTATTTATTTAGGTTTAGATCTGGACATTTCACTATAAATAGGGGTTGATCTTCCATTGTTCAAATCAACCAATCACCCCTAACCTCAACAAGTGCTTGGAGAGTTTAGCTCGAAATTTATAGATTCTAAGCTTGTTGAACTTGGTTCAAATCCTTCCCATTTCAAACCAAAAACTCTGTTTTTGTGTACCGATGAATTTCTGGTGGTTGAGCTTGAAGTGTCAAGCTCGTGGTGATATACTTGAGGAGTCTAGTATTGGTTCAAGGTGCTGGACTTGTTGAGTTCAAGTTTGAGACGCATCATTGTTTACTAATAGGCAAATTCTTGGAGTTCGAATTTGTGGAAGAACTGTACACCGTAGTTGTTGGAGCGTAGAGGGAGTCGTAATTCGTGTCCATCGAGTGGTAAATCGGTTTGTAAGTTTTCATAAACTATTAGTGGATTCTTTTATGGACTAGGTCTCAGGGTTTTTCCTAGTTTGAGTTTTCTCGTAAATAAAATCTCTTGTGCATATTTTCACACTTATTATGAGATTGAATTATTCGATTCTTGTTCTTAATTCCGCATACTAAGAATTGAATAAGTCAATTCCCTTGTTAGAGATTATTATTTTGTTCTTTATCACCTTTATAATTTTTATTAGGTGATTGTGTGATCCTTAACCTTAGTCATATTGATATACGGTTAATCCAACTAAAACCATAGGACATTTAGACTTTCAAATTTAAGCCCATTTGGTGATTTGCTACAAAAACCCAATCAAGAAGTTATAACAAACTCATATACTAAATTCAAACCAAGAATGCAATTAAATGAATCGAATAGATTAGTTTCCTAGACACACTTCTTTTTGTAGCATGCTTTCAAATTTAATTGCATATGAATCACCAATCACAGCCATTGTTAATGAACATCATTCAAAAAAATTTCTAAACAGAGATGCAACACAATAAATGCACAAGATAGATACATAGATCATAGATGGATAAATTAATAATTTTTCATAAAACTTTAAACAAAAAAAACTAAAGAAATCAAAACTAAACCCCAAATTTTCAATTCAACATTTAAAAGAATGAGAGAGATATAAAGATCGAAAGCTAAATAAGGGGTTTCGTACCTTACAAAGATGAGCAACATGGTGGTGGTGTTCAATAGTCTTCGAACCAAAATTTTGAAATCCCCAACCTCTGCAACGAAATCACCTGCAACAACTACAAATTTCTTGTGCATAAGTTGAATAGAAATTTTTAGAGAAAAAAAGAAAAGATGGAGGTGGTGGTCATTACGAAGAGATGGATAGGGTTAAGGTGCTTTATTCATCATCTGATTTGCTTCTAACGCGAGTTGATCTACTATGTTAGCTTCTCTCTTCATTCTCTGTTCTTCCTATTCGTCTCTTTTCTCATCTCTCATCTCTTTCTCTGTCTCTTCTTTCTTCAATCTTTGATTGGAAAAGGGTGATGCATGGTTTCCTCTGGTTTTCTTGTGGTTGAAAAGGGTTAAAGGGAGTGAGATGAAAAAAGAAAAGAAAGAGGAAATCCATGGGTAACCTAACTATTATATGGGTGGTTCGGGTTAATGGGTATTAGGTGGTTGGTTTGGGAAGGGGTATAGAAGGGCGTAATCGGAAAAAATGAGGGGACCATCCCTTTTACTCAATAATTTTGGCCGCCCCCCAAATGCTCAAGTTTTTTAAACGAGCGGAATTTTCCGCTCCTTTGCCTATTTATTTTAGTTGTTAATGTAATTTTTAAGGTTTTAAAATATTTTTACTCAAAAAGTGTTTAATAACTAGAAATTTACTGAATATTATATAAAGGATTAAAGGTTAAACAAAGAAAAATAATAAAAAACAAAAAAAAAAAAGCAAAAAAATACATTTAATGATATTGGCCCATTGAGCGGCCCATCAAAATTAAAAAAAAAACAAAAACAAAAAAGGGGCGGGTTTTTAATGGGCGTCCCACAACACGTTGGGCTGGCACGACCCAGAACGAGATATAAATCGTGTTAGGCCAGTGGGTCGTGCTGAGCTGACTAAAAATGTGACTCGACACGGCACAAACCAACACGAATTTGAGTTGTGTCGGTTGTGCCAGCCCAACCCACTTCATGATCGTGCTATGCCGGCCCAATATGGTCTATTTGACACCTCTATTTATATCTAGACATACAGGGGCGGGTGGAACGCACCAACACAATCCGATGCTAATTCCATCTAGGGGTGTCAACGAATCGGTTCCGGATCGGAACCTAAAGGTTCCAGATCCGGTCCCGTTAATATGAAGCGGTTCCGGATCCTTTCGGTTCCGGTTCCGGAACCTCAATTGGTGGTTCCGAATCCGGTACCGCTAGGATCCGCGGGTACCCACGGGTACCCGATACCCATTTTAAGTTATTGTTTTTTTATTTTTTTCACGAAAAACCTATTTGTATTTTGTATTTTCGTATTCTATTCAATTATAAAATTTATTTTATTATAAAATTTGTTAAATAATAGTCATTGGTTTCTTTTTTTTGATTAAAAAAAATTAAAAAAATTAAAAAATTGTTATATAATAGTAAATTAAACTATAAAATTATAAAATTTATACGGAACCGGTACCCGTTGGGTGGATCCGAAATGGATCCGAAAAATTTAGGATCCAAAACGGGTAGATCCAAAATGGATCCGAAATTTATCGGATCCACAAAGTGAGTTTCCGGAACCGCAAAAAATTGTTCCGGTACCGGTTCGGTTCCGGATTTTTGGGTACCAATTGACACCCCTAATTCCATCAGTGCGTTAAATTTTATTTTTTAATCAAAGAGAGAAATTAACTGCTGAGTGGACTTAGTCCGATCCGAAAACTCATCAAGCGGGGATATTCCCCAAAGATGACAAGGTATAGATTGATTTTACAGAAAAATAGGGTTTAGACCATTATATGACAATATATTAGTATCTAGTATTCATTATTTTAAAAATAAGTGTTTAATCCTAAATAGTAGTTAATCACACATAAGAGTTTTAGTAGACATAAATACTCTTTTTTAATAACCGTCCCAAATATTCTAGTAATTTTAAAATTTAAAACCACTTCCCAAAACTTTAATTTTGACTCCCACGATCTCTTAAAAATTAGTTACAATCTTAAAGTAGTTCTTATCTATTTATTATCTAAATCAAAAACCATTTTTTGCTAACAATTTAAACTTAAATGTCTTACAATTTTGCAAAAAACGACTGTACTTTTTCTTTTCAAAATACTGTAGCATCTTTTAAATTAAAAACAAATTTGAAGTTCAAAGAGGATTATTCTACAAATGGGTGAAAGCATTCTTGAAAAAGAAATACGCAAATCCAAACTCTCATTGAAAGGGAAAGGTTAGTATATTTTTTTCATTACTAGATAATTTATCTGAAAATAAATGTTGATTATTAATTTTTAAAATTAAAAAGTTAATAATTAAAATAAACAATAGATATTGGTGTTTTGTTTGCTCTTAATACAAATTTATATTACGAAATGAAAGTTTGTATAGTTTAATATTATTCATATTGTTTATTTTTGTTTTAATTTGTAAAATATTATAAAACGTGTTTTAATATAGTTCTAAAATACGATTTTTTATGATATTGTAGATTATTGAATTAAAATACAATTTAATCAATAATTTTGCAAAACATTTTTGAATTTAAATTTTTATTTGCAAAATAGCAACGTTTTTTGCATTACTATTTTTTTTCATATTGGATATCTCAAGGAATCTGTGTTATTAATCATTTATAGTTTATTTTTAACTTTGAATTTATAAATTCTATTTTTTCTGTTTTTTGTATTTATTTTATAAAAAATTTGATAGTTGTTCTAATAATATTCAGTACAATAGTATGTTTGGGTATGTCTAAGTCGATTGCAAATTACTATTAATTAATGCAATTTGTAAATTTGTATTTGCTATTTACTATTAATGCAATTTCAAAATTGCGATTTTGAAATTGCACATATATTTTTTCGCAGTTATAAAATAATTATAGCAAAAAAATTTTGAGTTTTAATTTATTTTTTTTTGCAAAAGAGCAACGTTTTTTGCATTACAAATTATTTATTTTAGTCATATTGGATAGACTAAACTAATGTATGTAATTCATCATTTTACAAGTGTTTTTAACGTTCAATTTGTTTAATTTATATATTCGATATTCGATATTTTCTGTTTTTTATTTTTTGTTTATTTTAAAAAAAAATTAATGGTTCAATATTGTTCTAATAATATTCAGTACAATAGTATGTTTGGGTATGTATATGTTTGGTTTATTTACTACCAGTTTAAAAATTAACTCGATTCTTTGGATTAATATTTTTTGTCATGTAAAATTTCAGGTACAAAATTTAAAGAAAGGACACACTGTAGTAGTGGAAAAATACAACAACAAAGAAATAATCATACAGATAAGAAGTTATCGAAGCCATAGAGGTGTTCTTTAAAACATACAACAAAGATTATTGACATTATGAGAGACAAAATTACTGAAGCTCAAATATCTCTGATGAGGCAAACCCCTTTCTTCAATCTCTTTAACATTTTCTACCAAAAATGGATTAACGAAAGAGATTTGAAGAAATCGAAAATCATTGTCAAAGAGATTCTAGATAGATATCAAAATAATTCAAGAGCTTTTGATATTGGTGGCAAGTTATTTGTATTTTCAGCAGAAGACATTGCAGTATTGTTAGGAATGAGATTACAAGGAATCGTAATGAAAGCCTTTCCTAACAAAGGATACATAAATTATAAAAATGATGAATTCTGTGGAGAAATATTTGGAGATCAGCCATCAATAAGAGTTAAAAAAAATTAACGAACACCTTGAGAGGGTAGTTGCTGAGCCAGGGAAAGAATTAGTATTTGTGAAATTGATAATACTTCATATGGCTGCATCTTTTTTGTTTACAAATCTAGCAGGTGGATATGTCTCAATCTCTTTTACTCTTTTAATAAAAGATATTGAAACTATGAACTGTGTCTCATGGCCAAAAACTATTTTACAATACTTGTCCGAAAAATTGCAAAAAGTGAACGACACCCCAAACATTGTTGCTGGTGCTATTGTACTCTTACCTGTAAGTAATTTGAGTTTTTTTTCCAATTAATTGAATGCTATTATTTATATTAATTTATTATTACTGCACTAATTCAATCTTTCGTATGTATTTTTAGTATTGGCTCTGTGAACATACAAAGGTAGGACACTGTATCAAAGATGCTGAAGCAAGAATTCCTAGAATTGCTAGATGGAATATCCCAGATCTTGCTGAAAATTTCACATTTAAATTAAAAAATTTAATAAATTCAGATGTAAGTACTTCAATTACTCTTTGTACTAAATTATATTCATTTACTATCATGCATATTATAATTTGATCTTAATTAATTTCAATTAGTAGAATTTTATATTATACGTTGATAGTAATAATCTTTTATTCTTAATTTTTATTTTTTGCATTTAAAAAAAAGTAATTTTCATATTTTACTTTCAACCGATGTATAATGTATTTACCAAAAAAAATTAATTGTCTTGAATTAGTTGTTAATTGAAAATGTATTGTAGAAAATATTCTGGTAGTATTAATTTTAATTTGTGAACTAATGTACCATTCTATTGATTGAATTTTAATTCAGGTATTTAATGGAATTATTGAAAGTTTAAATGAGGAGGAAGTTGGGCTGGTACAAGATGAAAATTATGAAAATAATGTTGGTAAAGTTGATGTTAGAATTATTACATATGATTTCAATGATAATCATAAGTTAGAGAACGAGAGAATGAAGATTGAAAATTTGATGTTGGAAGAGGATGTTGATATGTTAATACATGAGTTAGCATATGAGAGATGTATTAATAATAGAATACTTGCAGAGAAGCACATGTTAGAACATCAGCTGGAAGAAGCCCAAAAAAAATTAAATCTATATGAAGGTCAAATTCCCCCGGTGATTGAAAATAGAATCAATTCTCTAATAGCATTTGTACCTCGAAAGGGTGAAGTAGAACATCAAGATCAAGTTGAAAAAGGTAAAAGAAAAAAAATAGAAATTGACCCATCTTCTTTAACGAAGAGGGTAAAACACAGATCAAGAATAGAGAAGAAATTGGATAGTGACTATATTTCTGAACATCCAATTAAAAGGAAATCACGATCTATAAAAAATTCAACAACCAAGGTTGATGTTATTAGGGATCCAAATGATTCTAAGTTTGCAAAAAATGATGTTGAATTGCAAAAAGAAAAGAATATGCAGGAGAAGAACATTATCAAAGGATCATCGAATGTATATCATCAACAGAAGCAAGCATTCCCATTGCTGAGTTCTAATAATCCTTTATTGGAATGGTCAAGAGGACCGATTTGGTGTCAAGTTAAACCAAGAGAATACCCTTATTTGGTCTATTTCATGCAGAATGCGTCTTTACAGTAATTTCTTATATCTCAATCTTTAAATACTTCTCGTTTTTGCATTAATTTTATTAAATTTTTTTTATAAATAATTTATATTAATGTGTACTTATTTTTTTATGTTGGTATAACACAAATGTAGGACAATTGCTTGGCGTAATGGAAATATTAATATAACCGGAGAAATACTTCACGAACTAATGATGGACGAGATGGTCGATGCACAAGTAAGAATAATTTAATAGTTTTTATTTTGTGTTTCCATATTTGATGTTTGCATTCCTATTTTTTTAATTATTAATATTTTTTCCAATATCCAGATTATAGATTGGTATACATCATCACAATTGAAGAAAAAAGATGAAATTTTTCAAAAATCTGTATTCTTGAGTGCATACTTATGTGTGATTATCTAACTCTTACTTTTGTAAATTAAATATATTTAAATCATTTTTTACTTAATATAATAAAAAAAGATTATATGCAGTATATGATCAAGACCAATGGTTCAGCAAAAGACATAGAAAGAATGTTAGATAATGTGCTACGAGAAAATGTTAATGATGATACTAATTATCTGTTGATCCCGATGAACAATTCAATGAATGTTCAATCGAACAATATTGGTTATCATTGGTCGGTGTTGGTGTATGATCTTCAAGAAGATACGTGTCATCATTACAATTCTATGAAGCCTTTATCTCCTGTGAATGACCAATGTTTACGTGAAGCACGTGGAATGGTAATATATGAATTTATAACTATTTTTAATTTTTAATATTGAATAAGTTTTATATTTTAAGCGAATAGTAGTCTAACTTTTTGGTTGGTTTTTGCAGCAAAAGCATGCCCTTGACTCCATCAACAAGAACTTGCATCTAAGAGGTATGCCAAGAAGGAAAAAAAAATTACTAGAGAAATGTGCCCTCAAAAGCGTGATGGGAAAGTTCAATTTTATTTTGGTTTCATATTTCAAAATTTTATAACCCACAAACTTTAAAAATATAAACAAATATTCAATTGTGAATTTTATTTTTCATTTACAGGGTTGATTGTGCACTTTATGCTTGCAAATTTATAAAGTGGCATACTAATGGAAAGTTACAATTATTCAGTAGTCAAATCGATGAGATGGAAAGAAGGACAAAAAGAATGCGTGCCAAGATGACATACAATTTAGTGTTAGATACTATATACAATTGAACCATTATTGGAAACTTTGCAATGATATGATACAAATCAGAGTTCCATAAACTAGCTTATTTGGTTTTGTTTAAACACTTTCGTCTTTTTTAATTTTTTTTATTAAGTACTGTGAGACTCCTTGTTTATTAAGAATTTTAGTTTCTATTCACTTAATTTGAATCTTGTTATATTTTTATCGTAGATAATTTTGTAATTCAATATTTTTTTTACTCTACTTCTTGATAAATAGTTTTTAAATTCTTGTCCTATTATATTTTTAATGCTTTGGTTGTCATTGATTAATATTGCAATGAAAACAATCCTAACTGACAAAGGGGAGCTATTTGGGAGTGTCTACTTTTTTAACTTATAATATTTATTTTCATTTTGGTTTGAAATTAATATTTTTACAATTTTTATTTGCAAATTGTTTATGCCAATTTTTATTATTGCATATTCGAATTATTATTATTGATTTGCAAATTTGTTTATTTTTTTTTTTGCAAAAAATAAAAATATGCAGAAATTTGTTTATAAAATTTAAATTTAAATTATTTTTTAGTTTTTAAATCCCCATTAAGACATTTCAGCTATTACTATGCTTTATATGAATCTCAATCACTATGAGGAGAAAATTAGAACCGAGATTCATATCACGCATGGTAATAGTCACATGCGTGGTAATAGCCAAAAGTATTTAAACTGGGTTTAAAATCTTGTGTAAGTTATTTTAAATAACTTAAAAAATTGAATTTGCAAATAATAAAATTATCAAATTCGTTTTTGCAAAAATATATATATATATATTTTTTTGGCAAAATTTTAACAACTGGTTTTCACTATTATAACTATTACCACACGTGATATGAATCATAGTCCCTATGAGGTATAAATAGGGACTGAGATTCATATCACGCGTGGTAATAGCCAAAAGTATTTAAATCGGGTATAAAATTCTGTGTAATTTTTTTACATACCATTGTAAAATTTAATTTGCAAATAATAAAGTTTGCAAAATGTTTTTTCAAAAATATATTGTTATGCAATTTATTTTTTTCGCAATATTTTAACAATTGGGTTTCACGATTATAACTATTACCTCGCGTGATATAAATCACAGTCCCTACGAGGTATAAATAGGGACTGAGATTCATATCACGCGTGGTAATAGCCAAAAGTATTTAAACCGTGTTTAAAATCCTGTGTAATTTTTTTACATAGCATAGTAATATTTAATAAGTAAATAATAAAATTTGCAAATTCGTTTTTTGCAAAAATATATTGTTATGCAATTTGATTTTTTTGCAAAATTTTAACACCTGGGTTTCACGATTATAACTATTACCTGGCGTGATATGAATCACAGTCCTTATGAGGTATAAATAGGGACTGAGATTCATATCACGTGTGGTAATAGCCAAAAGAATTTAAACCGGGTATAAAATTCTGTGTAATTTTTTTACATACTATAGTAAAATTTAATTTGCAAATTTTTTTTTCAAAAATATATTGTTATGCAATTTTTTTTTTTACAAAATTTTAACATTTAGGTTTCACGATTATAACTATTACCCCCCGTGATATGTATCACATTCCCTATGAGGTATAAATAGGGACTGAAATTCATATCACGCGTGGTAGTAACCAAAATTATTTAAACCGGGCTTAAAAACCTATGGAATTTTTTTTTACATACCATAGTAAAATGAATTTGCTAAATTATTGCAAATATGTGTTTGCAAAAATATATTGTTATGCAATTTATTTTTTTTACAAAATTTTAACACTTGGTTTCACGATTATAACTATTATCCGCGTGATATGAATCACGGTCCCTATGAGGTATAAATAGAGACTGAGATTCATATCACGCGTGTTAGTAACAGAAAGTATTTAAACCGGGCTTAAAATCATGTTAAAATTTTGTAAAATTTTAACAACTAGTTTTCACTATTATAACTATTACCACGCGTGATGTGAATCACAGTCCCTACGAGGTATAAATAGGAACTGAGATTCATATCACTCGTGGTAATAGCCAAAAGTATTTAAACCGAGTTTAAAATCCCGTGTAATTTTTTTACATAGCATAGTAATATTTAATAAGTAACTAATAAAATTTGCAAATTCGTTTTTTGCAAAAATATATTGTTATGCAATTTGGTTTTTTTGCAAAATTTTAACACCTGGGTTTCACGATTATAACTATTACCCGACGTGATATGAATCACAGTCCCTATGAGGTATAAATAGGAACTGAGATTCATATCACGTGGATGATCGACGAAATGTTGTCTTCCATGAGTCTGATTGATCAAAAGGCAAAGAAACCCACTTACTCAGATTCGAAGAAAATGGCATTTGGCATCGAGATTTTACAAATACAAATTTACAAGGAAATGTGGGTTCTTTCATCAACAAGAATCTGTTTCAAAATACTTATATAGATGCAAATCAAGTGCAGGTTAGGATTTAAGATTTAAGGTACCTAACTACTTTTGTTTTAGTATGTAGTTAGATATCTCGGAAAAATGTGAAGAGCATATATAGTACAATCACCCGCTGGTGGAACTTCGTTATAATTGTCATTTGGATTCCATGGCTAGGCCATTGGGTTGAAAGCTGACATCTGAAATGATTCACCTCGCCCGCTTCTACTGGTAATAATTCGATCCTCCTGATGT
>MVGT01000157.1:64848-89447 GCA_002174775.1 Macleaya cordata | reverse complement strand
TTTTTGATATCCACGGTTAGTTGATTAATAATTAATTTTCTGCTTCATTAATAGGTAGTTAAGGGAGGAGGATATTACTCCACCACGGCCTCCTTAAATGCATCATCTTCTCGCAACTCCATTCATCACCACTAGATTCTCAACTACTGTGATAAACATGATACATGCACCCATCTATTACTTTTGAATGGTGCTGAAACAAGGCATTTTAATATTCAAATATAATTAAATTATATTTGCGTAATTGATGCACATCTCTAAAAATTTGTTGATAAGCTCATTATCCTTCAACTTTAAACATGATTTTCTGCGGAGAATAACTCTTTTTTCTTAAAAAAATAAAATTGGTGAATTAAAAAATAAATTCCAATATATTTATTTAAATTTTTTGTTATATTTTACTTAATTAACGTATAAAGTTTTATTAACGGTGTTTCTTATATAATAAAGTTTGTTTTAAAATATGTTTCAAAATCACTATATGTTTTAAACATTCCTTTTGTTTCAATATAAGTTAACTCAACTATTTTTTTTTCTATTTTTCTTTTAAATATTTTGCATGTGCTTAGCACGGATTGCACATGCTTGTATATTATAAAGATGAAACTTTGGGGTTAATATAACCCTCTCTCTAAGGTGTGGGTTAAAAAAACCTATATTATGAATATCTGGCCTAATATATATAAAAAATAGATATTTTCACATTAGATAAAAGAAGTTTCTAAAAAATAAAATACTTTAAAAAAAGTTTTTAAAAATTAATAAAATTAAAAATATTTTTTTTATTAAAAGTGCTCGTCCATTGAAGGGGCCACACAAGATTAGTATCTATATCTATATCTATATATATCTATATTATAATTGACCCCTGGGTTTTAAAAACCCTCTCTCTTTTGCGTGAGTTAAAAAAACCTACATTATAAACAACTGACCCAAGATATTAAAAAACCGATATTTTCACTCTTTCATCTTAATTTTTCTCTTTCAATAAGAATCCTACACGATTTTTCATCCATACTATAAACTGAATAATTAAATTATTATCTCTTTTATTTTGTACCCAATTAGTACAGCTCTTAAGTTACTGTTAGTCTATTTTCTTGAAGTGGTTCTTGAAGGATTAAAGTTCTATTGATCAACATTCTAAAAGCAAAGATAATCATGTATCTTTATGTTCTCTTAATTGTTTAACCTTTTTCTTCTTTATTCCACTAATGTTGATTTGTTATGGTTATTGATCTCACTATACTAGATTATGAGAAAATATGTTTTCTATTAAATTGTTTCATGTTTGTTCTTTATCTACACATATCAAATTGTTCAAGTTTTCCTCTTTATGCTTTTGTTTCAAGAAAACCTTAAAATTTGAAGACTCGGCGGAATACTTGACCGTGGCTTTATAAAGCACCTAAAAACTTGGTACTTTAAGGTCCTCATGAGGATGAATCAAGAGATGAACTTTGGTGAGGATGATGTCTCATCGAAGATCATCTTAACTAAAAAAATATCCCATTCTAAATCCAATTACCCTATCAAAATATTCACTTTATTGTTGATTTACAACCAACTAATGAGTTGGTGAGATTACAATTTTTAGATTAAGATGATTTTTCTGAGGAAGATGTCCATGGTGACAACATCATGCCCACCAATAATCATTCATTGGATCCTTGCTATGTAGGTCTACATGACTAGGTTTTTTTTAGGGCTTTTTAGAGCCAAAGTATTCCCGCTCAAATCTGAATATACGCCATGAGGAGCATAAATATTTAGTTACTATGTTTTTGTATTTGAATTTCATTAATGGTACATAGCATTAATTAATTAGAAGTGAAGACGAGGTTAAAGTTTTTGAAAATTATTAAAAAATCATCCAATATTTAAAAGAAGAAGAAAAAAAAAACTTCTTTCACTGACCTCTATTTCAAATTCTTTTAGCACGCATATAAAAAATCCAGTGAAAAACTTATACAATATACGAATTTTTTGGCAAAAAAGAACAAATAACTTTACTATTTCTACTAGGAAGCACCTTATACGCACTAGCATAATTAATACTAACATGTTTTTTATTTTTATTTTTTTTATTGATTAAAATTTTGAAATATGTTATATATTTGAAGATAATTATAATAAATAACAGTTTTTTTAATTTGAAAAAAGTTATTTCTTTTTTTTTTTTGTTATTTCTAGCTTTTTTTTTTCTTTTTATTCCAGTCATTTCTAAAATATTTTACCTGTGCTAAGCACGGAGTGCACATACTTGTATATTATAAAGAACCTTCTCTTTAAGGTATGAGTTAAAAAAAACTTACATAATAAATACCTTACCAAAAATATATAAAAAAAGAAATAGATATTTTTAAATTAAATAAAAGAAGTTTCTAAAAACCAAAATATTTAAAAAAAAATTTCTAAAAATTAATAAAATTAAAAATAAATTTTATAAAAAGTGCCCACACTAGACTAGAGTAAAAATAACAATGCAACCGGCTCTCCTTTCCTATAGGCTTTGGGATTAAGTAGTTGCCCTAATTATGAGGGTATCGTATCATTCCTCTCTCATTTTCTTTTTCTAATAGGTTGTCCTCAATATATTAGTCCATTTGTCTTTCTATTCACGGATTTGTACAGCAATTTGAGTTGTAGTGTAACTCCAATTTGGCTTTCCTAAAGGCTTTGGGAATGATTCCTCTCTCTCTATATATATAGAATAGTACAGATTACAGAACAGATTGATCGGTTTGATAATATATATAATT
The DNA here is from genome assembly GCA_002174775.1 of Macleaya cordata. NCBI lineage: Eukaryota > Viridiplantae > Streptophyta > Magnoliopsida > Ranunculales > Papaveraceae > Macleaya > Macleaya cordata. Next base: position 86,685 of record MVGT01000157.1, on the reverse strand, counting down.
AAGCTTTCTTCTCTATATCTATATATTTTGATATATTGATCGATCCATGGAGAATTCTGATCATAAAAAAATATATAGATCATCGATGGAGAATATTCTTCACCCAGAGATTACATTGGAAATACTTTCTCGATTACCTGTTGATTCAGTCTTACGGTGCGCACGAGTATGCAAAACCTGGCGAGCCCTCCTTCTTAATAATAATTACTTTGCTGATATGCACCATCATCGCCAATTACAATTACTGCAACTTGATGATGACGATCAAGAGTATCATCATCTTCTTAATAATAATAGTATTAATTATGGTGCTGCTTTGGCTGCTAAGGTGGGTTTGGGTCTCCTTTTTTGGATTGGCCGGATTCGCGAGGAGCCTGGGAAGCTCCGACTTCACTATGGGGAGTTCTATGATGAGACTAATATTGATGATGAGGAGGAACAGGAACATGAACAGCAGCATGATCAGTACTCATCTTTTTACAAGAAATTCTTTACAAGAATTGACTATCCTCCCATTAACAAGCAACAGCACAGGAATGCCATCATTGGTTCATGCAACGGTTTGATTTGTTTCTCTGTACGACACCACGACATTGACGATCCTGTCTTCATCTTTAATCCCATCACTCGAGAATACATTGAACTTCCAAAATATCGCCAACAACTTTTCCAGGATTGCATGGTGAGTGGATTTGGTTACCATTCTTCCACAAATCAGTATAAGGTTGTTAGAATAACATATCACCCCTTCGACCAAGGACCCGATATAGGATTTGTCCAGGTATACACTCTTGGCGATGGTAGAGGGTGGAGAAACACAGGACAAATCGCGTACTCATTGCTTCTATCACCGGGTATCCCTATAAATGGAGCTCTTCATTGGCTGGACTCTCAGGGGAAGATTTTGAGCTTCCATTTGGCAAATGAGGAATTTCGATTGCTCCCATCACCACCTTGTGTCCGTCCTGGTCATGCGTGTAGGTTTTATAAACTCCGGAATTTCGGAAGGTGTTTGTGTATTGTTGATCGCGATGAGCAAGGTGAAAGTGTGGACATATGGTCATTGAAGAAGAATAGTAGTTACGACATGAAAGATCAGAACTACTATCACTCTTGGAGTTGGACTAGGGAGTTGAGTATAGCACTGAAAGACCTGGACGTGGATGATAATCAGTATGAACCAATTGAGCCATTAGCCCTCACAAAGAGCCGTGAAATCATATTGCGGCAAAATCTGAAGATTCTCTCTGTTTATGACCCGAAAACTGCAAGTTTAAAGAAACTTCTTGATGTTGATATGGGTTTGAAATTTTTTGGAGCAGTTCCTCATATGAGCAGTTTTGTCTCGTTGAAAGCTCTAGGAGAAAATTCAAAGAGAATAAGAAGAAGCAGAAGAATTATGCAAAGATAATCGAATCGATCAGCTGATCAGGAGTACTAGACCTCGAAAGGTTACCAAAATTCTACTTATTGTAGTATCAAGTTTGCCATGTAAACTCTCTTAGTTCTTACTTGACAACATTCAATTTGCGGATAAAAATTTTAAATCATTCTGAAAGAAACACCATGCAAGAAAGAAAGAAAAAAAGAAAAAGGAAGCAACAAGAGACTTTCTTTAGTCTTGGAATCATCTGATGGGTCTCTTTAGCTCCCTCTTTGGCTTATTCATAATTTCTTAGCAATACTATATATTAGGCTCATCTTGAGATGCCGGGTGTGAACTATGAGCCGGCGCTTCATTACCCACTCCAATTGGTACCCGGTTGAATGAACAAGAATGCAGTTGAATAATCTGATATTAGAGGCTGTCATGGAATAACTTGATTTTCTTCTCATCGCATATTTCATTAGGATCTGATATGATAAGATTTGAAGGGTAATTAGTACGTAGTTGTTGATCAGCTTCGACTACTCTCTAACGGCTAGCTAGCTAAGCTCAACTTTTGGTTTCTTACATTGAAAATTAATTTGTTCAAAATTCCCATTAACAAGCATCTGTTATGATCACTTATGCCAGTTGCTTAATTATTAGTCTTCTAAATTCCCTTGGTTACCAAGAATAATTTTGTTGGTTATATATGTGGTACTTATATTAATTATTCTATTACTTTGAAGGATCTTAATTAGTGGTAATTAGCATTATATCTAATATTTGATCAATCCATATATACATTGGAATTTCTTTTTTGTATATACTGCAAAAACAAAATATAAACTTGATATTAGCATTATGTAATATTTTGCAACTATCATATAGGGTTCATATTGTGATAGGATTATGGTTGTATGCTTTTTCATTATAGAAAATAGTTAAAACGAAATAATTAAGGATAGTATAAAAATAAGATTTTCATTGTCATTAATAATATTTTTTTCGACAAATATCATCAACTATTTCTCTTCAGATTTTGCATGTGCACTTTGAAGATGATGCGAAAACCATATCATCAACTATTTATCTTACAACGGCTCCTACTTCTACCCCTATAGGATGGCGTACTAAGGCTCATGTAATACCCTGAAATTTTAGTATATAGAGTTTAAATTTACCCAATTTTTAAGTATGCCTATTGGGTATATTAATTTGAAAAATAAATTTTCTCTTATGCATAGTGAATAATGAATTGCATAGAAATACATAATGTGGGTGTACAAATAATATCTCTAATAGAGTTATATCATAAATTAATTAATATATATATTTTAGAAGTTAATTAATTAATAAGAGAAAAAAAATTATTTTATTTTAGCCATTGTGAAGCACTTATTTAGTAGCACAAAAAGAAAGAGAAAGAAATATTATTATATTATTAATTAAATAATAATAATAATTAATAGATAAAATAAATAATACTTTATATATATGGGTTATGCACCATTCAAATAAAGCAACATTACTTATAAAAAATATATATTTGATTAATAATAGCCCACTAAAGATAAAAAAATAATTATTTATGTTAAAAAAATTAAATATTAAAATAATAATAATAAAAAAAAATCTCAAAATTTTCTTATATAAACCCCCCTTATTTCCTTCTTCAAAACACAAAATCTCCTCTTTTATTTTATGTTTACACCCCTGTTACACCTCTAATTACTCTCCCTAATATACATATTTTTTTTTACTCTCCATAACATACCTCTTCATCTATATCCTCTCTCCTTAATTCTATAATAGTTACTAGTATTATCATCAAAATCATTAAGAAATCAGGGATTTACATTATCGATCATCACATCCAAAAGTAATAAATCAAGTAGGTGATAAGATTTTGACATCAAATTGAGGTAGGTGGGATCCCTACTATAAACAAAATTTTATTTTATGTTTTTGTTATGAAAATGAATATGAAATATATTTATCTTGCATGGTAATATTTATTTATTTAATGCAAGGGTTGAGGTTTTATTCATAAGAAAAATGAATTAAATGAAGTTTATTAATAACTTGTTATCTAGATTAAAAAAAATCTAGATGGGGTATCGGTAATGGGAGACCCCTATAACACCTGCAGGTACCGTTGAGTTTCGACTTGAAGAGACGGTAGAAACCGATGTGATGGACCTACAATAATGGTTAATTATTTAAAAAGAAAAATCTCTTTTTGATGCATTAAGATGGTAATATTTGCATATTTCAAATCTAGTAATTTTGGATAGTTTGCACCTACTGAGTTTTACTCACCCAATATTTCCCCTCTACAGATCAAGTTAAGGGCGAAAGATTTTAGGAAGTGCAGTTCAAAGAGATTGCTTGGATCTCTTGAGTTAGTATGACTTATATATTGTATTTGAAGAATAATTACTACTATATCACTTGGGATCATGGGTTGTTTATGAGAATTATGATATGTAATATTATAATTATTTAATTTTATATTGGATTTAGAACTAAGCAAATGTTGTATTAATTTGCATTTAATTTTCATGTCTTTAAATTGAAGTAATTATGTTTTACACAGATTTGTATAAATTTCGTATTTGTTACTGTCAGTTTTAGAAAATTACATTTTTGGGTATATTTCTCTCAAAATTGATCAATACCTATTCTGCAACAAATAAAGATTTCAAATTTTTCTTTCCAAAATGGTATTATAAATGTATTTCGGATATCTGGTCAGGGAGTAATTTCAGTTTCAAATTTATGATTTCTGTATATTATAAGAAATTCGAAGTTATTTTTCTGAAATTGTATATAAATCTGTTAGTAAATTTCAGACCCAGTTTTTAGTGTCTTATATTCCGAATAAGCCCCAGGCTATTTCTATTGAAGTTGTAGAACTTTAAATCTATTTTCCAGAATGATTTCATTTATACAATTCTGATTTACGGTTAAGAAATTATGGCCATTTTACTGAAGTATGTGTAGTTAAGTACGAAAAATATTTTCACTAGTTTTTATTTTTATTTTTAAATTCACTTTGACTACTAAATTGTAATTATGATGACTAGAATTGATTATTCATTGAATGGTTTATCTTTCAAAAAAAAAAATGTAAGTAATTTTATTCATTGTTTTAAATTACACTTCTTTTACACTCTTCGCGCCTCGCCATCCGGACTCATTGAATCAGGTTGGATTTTAGAGTTCCGAAAATCGGGGTGTGACAGCTCATCTCGATGATTTCAAGATTTATCACCTTTCTTTACTTCACTTTCCTTTATGTTTGTTAAGCAGACAGTTAACTCAGTTGTTGATGCCTTAGCCTTTCGGGATACAACCTCAACAACTGAAGTCTCTTCGACTGTACTGTCCTCTCTTTTTTTTTGTACTTAACAATGACTCTGCTACTATTGGGGCTTTGCCCTTCTTATACATAACTATTTATAAGTACAACAGCGACAGTTAACTCAGTTGTTGATGCCTTAGCCTTTCGGGATACAACCTCAACAACTGAAGTCTCTTCGGCTGTACTGTCCTCTTTTTTTTTGTTGTACTTAACAACGACTCTACTACTATTGGGGCTTTGCCCTTCTTATACATAAATATTTATCTTTTTCCTAAATAAAAAAAAAGAGTATTAGGAAAGTTAGCTTGCTTGGCTTGCTACTTGCCTGGTGCTGCGAGAACAGAACAATCTGGTGCTTGCACCACGCGCTTCGCTTGATAAATCCGCGCTATAGTGCGACGCTCTATCTCGCAAGTAAGAGTAACGGGAACAGGCGCTTGTTGCCCAGCATCTCAGCAGTCGGGCCCAACTTTGCTTCAAGAAACGTTCCTGTGTGCTTGATCAATGCCATAAGTGATCGTTCAATTTAATAGGAAGAATGAAGTGATAGTGAATAGCAGCACTTAGTAGGTAGGCGATCAGGATAAGTGAAAATTCAACTTTCCTTATCTACACACCTTTCTTGATCGATTCAGTCCTTTCCCGCAGCCTTTTTCACTCCCTTGATCTTAAACGCAGCCGTCGATTGGAAAACTTTGAGTCGAATATAGATGGAAAATCACTAAACATGATTTTTGACCTGAGATGAGGGAAGGTCCTAGAGTTCCTCATCGTTTTAGTAGTAAAGGTAGGTCGGTTTTGAGGTGTAATTTGAAATTCTGTTGTATCCGTTACCTGATCTATTATTTTATTGTCTATGCAGGTATCGACAGTCCGCAGGGAAGCCCTTCAGAAATGGTGTAGATTGAGGCGAACAATCCAAGCAACCTACGTGATCAAGTCTTCACGTAGTTCCTTCTCTCACGCGCTTTTCCACGATTCGCCTGTGGTAGTACAGCTCTTTAATATCCTTCTCGAGCGAGGTTTCAATTATGCTAGGAGGGGCTACAAGGTAGAAGGCTAGGGGTCTAGGTCACAGTACGATAACCTATTATCCTACCTCTTATTACAAGGGCTGCTGCTGCCTTTTTTCAACGTCGAAATAGGCCAGGGTTCGTAAATTTCGATACAAAAACCACGATTTTGAGAGACCAGACCAAACCCACTTTGGGAGCTCAAAAACCAGGAAACGGGAGCATGACCGAGTCTTGTAGTTGGACTGAAAGTGAAGTTCCGCTTGTCGGTTCAGCAGGGAAAGGCCTAGTAAGGAGTATGGATCCTCGAGTCGTAGTGGAGTGGGCCGATTCCCCATCCCTTACCTATAAAAAATTCGGTATTTGACAACCAGTAGTCTGTAGGATATATTTGGTTGCACCGAAACTAATCTACTTTTTGGAGGGGCTCATCAAGCGCTTTCTCCAACTTGCTCGCGGGCTTTTTTTCTTCCTTTCGTGTTGTCTAGCTAGCTATCCCTCACTCTGGTGCTTGGTCTATTAGTTGACCTTTTCAGCCGCTGACTTCTGATCTACGACAAGTTAATGCCAGAGAAAAAGGATTTCGGTTATAGTTTTCCTTGCGACGGTCCGGGACGAGGCGGTACTTGTAATATTTTGGCTTGGGGCGCATTCGACTTGGGGCCCATTTGATTTGGCAGTTTTATGGATGTTAAATACCATTGGTGGGGTTTTATATTGTGGTAGTTGTATAGTAAGGTAAGCTAGGGCTTTCATGTTATTGTCAGGGGTAAGGGGTAAGGAGTCTAGGCGGGTAATTGGAGGTAAGGAACTGGGACGTGTTTCCTACCACGGGTATGACCCCACATAAATACAAGCAAGGGAAAAGGGAAGTGCATTCCCTATCATAAACCAACAAGGGGCAAGCAACAACATACTGAGGCCCCTTCTTAGTATAGGGCCCCAACAAGGAACGGATGAGCGCCCATTATGAAGGAAACAAGCAACGGCTGAGCCGCGAAAGCCCCTTACTAATAGATGGGCTGCCACATACGTTTTCTTGGAGAAATGAGGATATACCTGTTCTATCTGACTTCGAAACTCGATGAGTGATCTGACCGGACAGTCCCTTGCCGGAGGAATGAAGGAAGTTCCCTATCATAAGCCAACAAGGGGCAAACAACAACATACTGGGGCCCCTTCTTAGTATAGGGCCCCAACAAGGAACGGATGAGCGTCGATTACGAAGGAAACAAGCAATGGCTGAGCCGCGAAAGCCCCTTACTAATAAATGGGCTGCCGCATACATTTTTTTGGATAAATGAGGATATACCTATTCTACCTGACTTCGGAACTCAATGATGGATCGGACCAGACAGTCCCTTGCCGGAGGAATGAAGGAAGCCCCAATTTATCTTGTTATGAGCTGGCTGAATGGGTAAGATTTGAGTTCAAGTGGCACAAGGCCTTTGATCGACCATGGGGCGTATTCTACACTTACCGAATTCATTTTATTGAAGCGTAACGTAAAAAGCTCCTTCTCATGTTGCATTTCTTTTGAAGTTCCAGAATGTTTGTTGTCTGTGGATTTCTAACAAAGGAAAGCCCCCCTATACTATGCCATTTGATTTATTCAAGTTCAGTGCTGCTCGCCACTCCCCGAGGCCAAGGATGGGGTCGAACTGTCATTCCAGGATTTGCAGTCCGATACATTTCCATTATGTTACCTAGCCAAACCCGCCACCTCATTCCCAAAGTCAAACGGTTGTTCTTCCTTCCCCGCTCCCTCTTTTTCTACAAATACGGTAGCAGGCGGAGCGCTCTATATGACCGGTGGCGGGTTACCAGGGAAGAGGGGAGAACTTCTTTCTCCCTTGCCTTGCTCAATCTTCCTTTTCTAATTGAAAGTAGCAAGCCACTCCACTACTGGTACAGAGGCCAGATAGAAGGTTGCTTCTTCTATATGTATAGAAGGTTGCTTCTTCTATATGTTCAGGCGAAGCGAAGAACATCTAGAAGCTAGCTCTTGTCTTGTAAAGTACAATATCGACTTAAATTCCACTTTCTCAAACTAGAGTAAGGTAGCGAAGTAAAATATGCATTAGAGAGTCGAATATGCAAGAAATCCAATAGGTTCTTGTGATCTTCCTTGATTTCAAGAATGAGTAGATACTATACCTGTAACAACTCTCTTCAATCAAATAGGCTTTCTTTGGCTAGGTGGATTGGAATGCTTTGATTGATGGTCAGGAAAGGGAGACAAAGGAGGTGGCGATTCAAGATGTTAGTTCGCACTGGCTCGTACCACCTTGAATTGCAGTCGACCTAGGCTCGACGGAGGAAAGGACCAGGGATCGCTTCCTTTCATGGGTTCGCCTCCTTGGCTCGTTGATGGCTTTCTTCCTTCCGCATTTAGAGAAGGAGTCCCTTGAATACAGCCACCTACGAATGTTTGGGATCACTTCGCCCCTGAACCTTCAATCTCCTTGGGACCAGGGATGGGAAACCATGAGATTACTCGTACTTCGATGCCCTAGCACTTGGTTTTGAGCTCTCTATTGATTATGGAGAGACAACCCCTTCCCTCTTTTATACACCATTCATCGTTCCTCATCCCGTGGGTTCGGCGGGAAACGAGATAGGGCGAAGCACTGACCGGTATTTGCTAGTTGGGGCCGGCCGGGGATGGAATGCACATATTCATTTGGCTCGCCCCAGCTGGCTTTCTTTGACCCCTCGCCTTCTGAGGAAAAAGGTACAGATGAGCGCCCATTACGAAAGAAACAAGCAACGGCTGAGCTGCGAAAGCCATTGCGCGTTAGCGCATACGTTTTCTTGGTGGCTCTCAAAGGCGTGAAAGCCCCTTATTAATAGATGGGCTGCCGCATATGTTTTCTTGGTAGGTGATGCGTAGACAGGGTAGACTCCTTCTAAAAAATTGCGACTACCTTAGTCTAATAGGGCTATGCGAACGACCGACCGGCCTAACACGAAGCGCATCCTAAACTCCGATAAAGACTCGAATTAGATTCGAGTCAGGGAAGTAGATTGACTTCTTTGTTTTGGGTGCCTGGAAACCATGACCGACCGACCGAAAAGACTAAAAGAAAGATTACTGGGCGCGCCTGATGACTATAACACATGAATGGACCTTCAATTTAAAAAGGAAGAAAAAGTGAACGAAAAGAGTAATAAGAAGTGAATAAGATAGAGACACTCCCCAACCAAAAAGCAAAGTTCCCACTGATGGTATACTTAGTGTAAGCGAGCTCTAAGATCACATCTTTGGAATAAAATCCAGTTGGAAAAGGAAATCCAATTAGAGATAATCTAAAAATGACAGGAGGGCCGAGCAGGATTTCATATTAAAGAGGTCAAAACTCTGGGAAATGGAAACAGAAACCATCAGACAGCAGTCCCGACAATTATGGATGAAGAAAGGAGATCGTAATCCTAAAGATTTTCATGCCTCTTGGAGGATGATGACTGTCACACCCCGATTTTTGGTACTCTAAATCCGAACCGATTCGCCGAGTCCGAAAACCAAGGCATGATTAGTGTAATAGAAGTGTAAGTAAAAATATCGAATAAAACTCATTTACTTTACTTTTGAAAGACGATGAATCATTTTGTTAATGGTCTACTTTAGTCAATATTTATTATCTTAAAGTACAGTCCAAGTCAACCAATATTTAGGTCAACGCTCATTGACTCGTCAAAACACATTCCAAATCAAAGAAAAATGAAAATTTAATGTTTGAATACAATTTCTGTTTCAACTGCGCACAGTTTAGTAAAATGTACGTATCTATTTAACCGTAAATCCAAATTTTATAAATAAACTCATTCTAAAAACTAGATTCATAGATCGACAATTTCATCTGAAATAGTTTAAGGCTAATTCTGATAATTAAGGGCCCAAATATGCATCCGAAGTATTGATACGAATCTTTAAAAACTCAAAAAATATAATTTCATCTTTTTAATAATTTTTGTAAAATCAATAACTTTGAATAGAAATTACTCTCTAATCAGGAATCCAAAATATATGTTGTAATAACTTTTTGAAAAGGAAAAATCGAGAACTATAACTTTGTTAAAAATAGACTCGGCTCAATTTGGACCAGAACATGTCCAAAAATACTGTTTTGTAAATCTGACAGTATGAATTACGAGAATTATACAATTTCGTATAAAACCTAATTAATTCAATGATTCTTAGCGGAAATTAAATGTAAATTAATACATCAGTTATACAATTTAAAACTTAACATCTAAGTCCATAAGAATGTTAAAACAATAAGAATTAATACAAATAACCCTTATCACAAGTGATAGAATAGTAGTTTAATCTATCAATTATATTTATACAAATTTGATAACACAAATTATCTGTTTCTTAACCTACACATCTTTAAATCCTTCACCTCAACGTAACCTGTGGGGGGAATTTTGGGGTGAGTAAACTCAGTAAGTAAATATCAGCCCAAAAATAATAGATTGAAAACATGATTCATCAAAATCACAAAAATAATTAACTGATGAACTTGTAAATAAATTACCATTAAAGGATTTATTTTCCAACCATTTAATATCTTATCTTGTATTAAACTGGGTAACAACCGCTTCCTCAGTCAGAAACAACGGTCAACCGCTTCTTCAGTCAGAAACAACGGTTTAAGGGGGTCTCCATTTTCCTACCCATTTGATTAATGTTTACATAATCCGTTTTAGATTTATTATCAATCTAAATCAATTTCCATCACTTAAAAATAAATAGTGATCACATTTAAAAAAATGCATAATTAATTTGTAAATAATACAAATAATTCATCTTCATGCATTTTCATAACAAAACATAAAATAAGTTTTAGTTATAATAGAGGGAAGTTCCACATATCCACCTACCTTAATTTGATGATAAAAACCTCGTCCTTTGATCATCACCTTGTTGTATAAAATTCTCTTCCTTAAAATCTTGAATAATTATAACTAATTAACAAGAATATTAATTAAATAAAATGGGAAGATAAAGAAATGAAAGAGTATTAGAAGTTTAGAAGGATATGTTATAGAGGGAGAAGGAAAACCAATTTCAGAGAGAAAGAAATGGTTTGGAGTGAGTTTGGAAACTAAAATGAAGGGGTATTTATAGTTTTAGCCACGGTTACTGTAGCGTTGTGGTAGGTGGAATAGTAATCAGATGAATTAACCACATGTGTACTGTAGCTAATAGTAAATTATGGCTACTATAGCTAATAGTAAATGGAGTAGGTGGAATGGTATTTAGATGAATTAACCACATTTATTACTGTAGCTAATAGTAAATGACGGCTACTGTAGCGACGGCTGAATAGTAACCCGTGCAACATATATTACCGTGGCGACGACTTTTCATATACAAACATGTATACTGTTCATATATACATATATTATTCTTTCTTTCTTTTTTTACATAAAAATACTTGATTTACTTCGTTTTGTAAATCTAGTTCACATTGTACAATTGAGTACTTTAACGAATTATGCACGTATTCAAGTATAGGTTACTATTCATTTATACTTTACTATTCACTTATGAAGTTATTTGTCTTGTTTTATTTTCAAACCTAATTCAGGTAGTATAAATTGATGCTATAGTGTTTATATATACAGTATTATTCCGTGTATATACACTATTCAAGTATACAATCACTATTCACGTATACAGACACTATTCATATATACGGTTACCATTCACAAAATATTATTCATCAGTTTTGTGCGTATAACTTGATTCGTATATAGTTTGTATAAAACACTATTCATACGACACTATTCATAAATACTGTTCACATATACGGTACTATTCATAAAATACTATTCATCAAATTCATATCATATAACTTAAATTATGTATTATTGGACAATGTCACTATTCATGCGACACTATTCACGTATACCATACTATTCACGTATATGCTCTTTATTCACCAATGTGTTGCATTATTTGTCAAATACTCTTTATGGAGTATAATTCAAATATTATTGTCACATGGATATTATTAATCGAATAATATATTATGTATGCAGTATTATTTACTTGTATGTACTTGGGTACATACAAAATATACTTCGGCACTAACTTGTTCGTTGAAATCAAGTATGAATTTGAAGAATTAAATTTTTCGGGGTATTACATTATCACCCCCTTAAAAGAATTTTGTCCCTAAATTTTAAACCAAGCAAAAGTAAGCATACCTAGAAATAACTTAGGTATTTTGTTTACATCTCGGACTCGAGCTCCATTATTTGAACTTAGCTTCGTTTGGTGTTGTCTTGCTTTTAAATTTCACTACTGAATTGCGATGTAGTGAAATTAAGATTGTTGAAGAATACATGATTTGGTATGAATAATCACCCAGTGGCTGATTTCCTTCATTGTTTCCACTTACCCACATGGTTGCTCTGTCTTAGATGATCAGTCCAAACAGTGCCATCCTATGTGGTACATGTCATACATATGGAGAACCGACTGCTTTTCATCATACTTCCATCGCCTAAATACCCCTTCATTTTAGTTTCCAAACTCACTCCAAACCATTTCTTTCTCTCTAAAATTGGTTTTCCTTCTCCCTCTATAACATATCCTTCTAAACTTTTAATACTCTTTCATTTCTTTCTCTTCCCATTTTATTTAATTAATATTCTTGTTAATTAGTTATAATTATTCAAGAATTTAAGGAAGAGAATTTTATACAACAAGGTGATGATCAAAGGACGAGGTTTTTATCATCAAATTAAGGTAGGTGGATATGTGGAACTTCCCTCTATTATAACTAAAACTTATTTTATGTTTTGTTATGAAAATGCATGGAGATGAATTATTTTGTATTATTTACAAATTAATTATGCATTTTGTTAAATGTGATCACTATTTATTTTTAAGTGATGAAAATTGATTTAGATTGATAATAAATCTAAAAAGGATTATGTAAACATTAATCAAATGGGTAGGAAAAAGGAGACCCCCCTAAACCGTTGTTTCTGACTGAGGAAGCGGTAGACCGTTGTTTCTGACTAAGGAAGCGGTTGTTACCCAGTTTAATACAAGATAAGATATTAAATGGTTGGAAAATAAATCATTTAATGGTAATTTATTTACAAGTTCATCAGTTAATTATTCTTGTGATTTTGATGAATCATGTTTTTAATCTATTATTTTTGGGTTGATATTTACTTACTGAGTTTACTCACCCCTAAATTCCCCCCACAGGTTAAGTTGAGGTGAAAGATTCAAAGATGTGTAGGTTAAGAAGCAGATAATTTGTGTTATCAAATTTGTATAAATATAACTGATAGATTAAACTACTATTCTATCACTTGGGATAAGGGTTATTTATATTAATTCTTGTTGTTTTAACATTCTTATGGACTTAGATGTTAAGTTTTAAATTGTATAACTGATGGATTAATTTACATTTAATTTCTGCCAAGAATCATTGAATTAATTAGGTTTTATACGAAATTGTATAATTCTCGTAATTCATACTGTCAGATTTACAAAACAGTATTTTTGGACGTGTTCCGGTCCAAATTGAGCTGAGTCTATTTCTAACAAAGTTATAGCTCTCGATTTTTTCTTTTCAAAAAGGTATTACAACATATATTTTAGATTACTGGTTAGAGAGTAATTTCTATTCAAAGTTACTGATTTTACAAAAATTATTAAAAAGATGAAATTATATTTTCTGAGTTTTTAAAGATCCGTATCAATAATTCGGATGCATATTTGGGCCCATAATTGTCAGAATTAGCCTTGGACTATTTCTGATAAAATTGTAGATCTGTGAATCTAGTTTTTAGAATGAGTTTATTTATATAATTCGGATTTACTATTAAATATATACATACATTTTACTAAACTGTGCGCAGTTGAAATAGAAATTGTATTCAAACATTAAATTTTTATTTTTCTTTGATTTGGAATGTATTTTGACGAGTCAATGAGCGTTGAACTAAATATTGGTTGACTTGGACCTTACTTTAAGATAACAAATGTTGACGAACGTAGACCATTAACAAAATGTTTTAAAATTCATTGTCTTTCAAAAGTAAAGTAAATGAGTTTTATTCGATATTTTTACTTACACTTCTATTACACTAATCACGCCTTGGTTTTCAGACTCGGCGAATTGGGTCGGATTTAGAGTACTGAAAATCGGGGTGTGACAGCTTGGTATCAGAGCAAAAGTTCCTGATTTCTTGGGCTTGTGAGTTTTAAAATTTTATTTTAGATTTTTTTATTTCTTAACAAAGTTGTTTTTGTTTTGTGTTCTGGTGTACTTAAATTGTATGCAAATTTTTTTTCTTTTCCTTCTTTGATTATGGGATGGAGTAAGAGTGTGTTAAACTTAGAACCAAACTAAGTAGGATAAACCCTGCATTGTTTGGGGTGGGATAATAACTAAAAATCTTATTACAAAACGGTTGATTGTATATAGTTAATAATTAAGGTTTGCTGCTAGTACGACCTTCGTAGGAATTGTTTGTTCCTATAGCTGTGGTGTATGGGATTAGTTGATCCATTCAATTAATATGATCATAGAATATTTCTATGACTTCGTGATAAAATAAGATAATATATATCATGTGTAACCATTCTAATTTAAGGAAATACATCAGTGGAAAATAATGTGATACATTCGTGATACGATTAAAATAACATAATTATGTATAGGTGTATCCCGATGCATTTTATATCTATGCTCGGAATGTACTATGTGCTTTGACTTCTAAAAAAAAAGGTTCGGTTGATTTGTTTAAATCGATAAGATTTGTTTGATCTAATTTATTGATCAAAAACCAGTTGTCGGTTTGATCTCTTTAGAGATATTTTGGATATGATGTAATCCCGGAAGTGGATAGGTTAACATCATATCAGGTGATAATAGACTATTTCAAGTTAGTAGAACGTTGATTTATACTTTTTATTTGAATAAGTAGATTATTCTTTTCATTCAAGGAAGTAAACGCGAAGTTTATATGCCTCAGATATTACTTAATTATCGAAACCGTTGGACGGATATCGAAGACACGAATATGATTTTTCGTATGCAAAATTTGCAAGAATATTAAAGCAACATGACGCTCGAAGAAATTACGTACGGTGGATACGTGGTGTTATTTTAAGATAAGAGATTACTGTAGCATTGTGGTAGGTGGAATAGTAATCAGATGAATTAACCACATGTGTACTGTAGCTAATAGTAAATGACGGCTACTGTAGCGACAGCTGAATAGTAACACGTGCAACATATTTTACCGTGGTGACGACTTTTTATATACAAACATGTATACTGTTCATATATACGTATATTATTCTTTTTTCTTTCTTTTTTTTTACATAAAAATACTTGATTTACTTCGTTTTGTAAATCTAATTCGCATTGTACAATTGAGTACTTTAACGAATTACGCACGTATACGATACTATTCAAGTATAGGTTACTATTCATTTATACTTTACTATTCACTTATGAAGTTATTTGTCCTGTTTTATTTTCAAACCTAATTCAGGTAGTATAAATTGATACTATAGTGTTCATACATACAGTATTATTCCGTGTATATACACTATTCAAGTATACAATCACTATTCACGTATACAGACACTATTCATATATACGGTTACTATTCACAAAATATTATTCATCAGTTTTTGTGCGTATAACTTGATTCGTATATAGTTTGTATAAAACACTATTCATATGACACTATTCATAAATATTGTTCATATATATAGTACTATTCATAAAACACTATTCATCAAATTCATATCATATAACTTAAATTATGTATTATTGGACAATGTCATTATTCATGCGACACTATTCACGTATACCATACTATTCACGTATACGCTCTTTATTCACCAATGTGTTGCATTATTTGTCAAATACTCTTTATGGAGTATAATTCAAATATTATTGTCACATGGATATTATTAATCGAATAATATTTATGTATGCGGTATTATTTACGTGTATGTACTTGGGTACATACAAAACAAACTTCGACACTAACTTGTTCATTGAAATCAAGTATGAATTTGAAGAATTAAATTTTTCGGGGTATTATAATGACTGCGTAACATAGGGGCCTAGGTATGGAGAACTCGGCCAAAATATGACACCTGAAGGGCCAGGGACGCACAATCCTATCCTATCCGAGTCAGAGTTTACCCCGTCATTGCACTTCGGACAGCCGTCCGTAGCATCATAACATAAGGATCACCTCCCTTTCAAGGTACCAAAATGGTACGGTACATAGGAGGTTGGTCTTTCTCAACGTGGTGTATAGCACGAAAAACCTTTCGATACAAGATAGGGCCGTTCACATGAAAGAAGAGAAGAAAGGATTGATTCTCTTCTTTCTCTTTCTCGAGGGGGGAAAGATAAGTAGGGTCTTATGGAGTGAGGGGGCGATCCACGGGAAAAACGCTTGGGGGCTCTATGAATGGGACGTACAATTGAGTTTTTCCCAATCGTTCTATATTGACGAAGGGAATAGAGTCTCGAACCTGGCCGGTGAAATGTGAAGTCGAGAGCTAGAAAGAGTCGATGATACGTCCAAGGGTGAAGCTAAGGAGCAGGAGGGAGCAATGGCAGGGGCATTTCCATACAGAAAGGGGTATGGACAATAGCCGAAGCAGCAGTACTTCCTGCAACTAGGGCACTTGCTGCAGAGAGAGGCGATCGGGCCTATGAATTTGATCAATTGAGATCATTGCCTGATGCTTGCTGGCTTTTGTCCATTCTTTGAAAGAGAGATTCAGCTTAGTATGTAGTAAAGTGTGAAGCGACATGCTTTTTCGGTCCCAATTCAGTGAGTGTCTCATTTCTCATGCTGTGCTGTGGAGGGAGATCCATGCAATGGCATTTCATCAACAAATACCACTGATTATGGATTTTTATGCCTTTTTTTTAGAATGCCACCTCTCAGCTGGGCCTTGTAATGAAAGAAGAATTGGATGTGGAAGGTAGAATTGAGCCAATGTGTGGAACAACATTCCCATCATGACTTGCCTAGCTAGTGCTTCCTAGCTGACTGTACTAAATGCATTGATGTTATCCAAGCAGCACTACATTCAATCTTGCATAGGTAGGCTTGCTTTCTATCCCCTTTGGCTCGCTAGCTGCAGAGTGATCTAGGGAAATGCCTATCTCGCCTGACATGACCTTGTCACGAATAAAATGACAATCCACTTCAATGTGCTTTCGAGGGTAGATGTATCTATTTCTATTTTATTAAAGGCAAAGTGAGACGAAGCGGGAAGCTGGCGTCTTTTGTGGTAAGTCAAGAATAAGGCCAATCTCCAAGGCAACTGATTCTGGAAATAAGGAACAAGGAGTCAAGAGGAGAGGTGCAGCCAATGAGCAACAGAATGAGTAAGCTATAATAACTGCAGGGGATGATGAACACAACTATCTAATGATGCACCCATCAGCTACTACATCCACCTCCACCTGATCTCCCAAATAATGAAGGGGAATGTCCACCAACAAACCATCATCCTTGGCGACCTCGGCTCTATTGTTTCTATCATTTATGGATTGAAGGTGTTTTTGAATAGAACTTCAATAGGCGAGAGGTGTAAGCACCACGAGGTGTGAAGCGATCTCGTACTAAACGAAACGAACAAGCAACGGATGAGNAGAAAGAATCTAGATAGGCCGACTTATTAATAGGTTAGATTAGAAATGTAAATTAAAGAGATAAAGTGTGTGAAAAATCATAGCCTTTATAATACCCAATATATACTTCTGTAACATAATGAATTTTAAGTATAAGCTGTTCAATATAAGTTGTTATAAAAGGTAGGGGGGAAGTGAGAATATCAGTGATTATAGCCTTATGAATTCCCTTGGTTTTTTTAGTTATGAAGGTATACCCCGGGCGAGGTACCTCCGGTACCGAGGTAGGCATATCTTCGTGGCCCAAAAGGGTAGGTAGGAAGGAGAGTCGGATAATGATCAATATCGGTCTTTTATAGCTTCTTTTCTCTTTCAATCCCTTGGTTTTGGTTGAAGAAGTTCTGGCTGAGCGAAGGGAATGAGTGAGGTGATCTCTTCTTATACAAAAAGGTAGGAAGGCAAGAAGGAAAGAATTCTTTCAAAGCAAGGGGAGGCCTGATTCGTTCGGTAGTTCCGGTCGAGGTGGTTTTCATTTACCAGCGCGTAGGTGGTCTAAGTTCCTATGACTGAGTCTTTCTGGCCCCTGTGAATATGTTTTTTTAATGTATTAAAGAGGGCCTCTCTAACTGGTGAAAAGTGGTGAGTGTCCACTAACAACCATTCCTGGCTCGGCTCTGATAACGCAATTTCGGGAGGAGTCGGTATATGGGCACTGGATCCCTTCGGACCTGGAGAATGTATGACACTGGGTCGGGGTTTGGGTTTAGCCTACAAGATACGGCCAAAAAGCTGTATCGCGCAAGGCGCTTAGCCGGTCACGGTTTAGCTAAGATCCCTTCCTGAACGTGAAGGGAGGCAAGCCATTTAGCTAAGTTTTGTGAAGGGGAAGAACTTACCTACTATTTCTTACGATGCTAGCTCCAAGTAACCATCATTTGAGGTTCCAAGCGACCGCATTCTATCTCTCTCAATAAATAAAATCCATATGATTTACCATCCGACCTCGAAACTACTCCTTCTCTAGTTGGCTATGAGACCCCAGAAGAGGAAATGACACCAGCTAAGCCATCTCTTTTAAGGATCTCCCCGAAATGCGTTGAGGCGCAGCAGTTGACTGGACATCTAGGAGTAAAGCACTATTTCGGTGCGGGCCGTGAGAGCGGTACCAAATAGAGGCAAACTCTGAATACTAGATATGACCCCAAAATAAAAATAACAGGGGTCAAGGTCGACCAGTGAGACGATGGGGGATAAGCTTCTTCGTCGAGAGGGAAACAGCCCGGATCACCAGCTAAGGCCCCTAAATGACTGCTCAATGATAAAGGAGGTAGGGGTGTAGAGACAGCCAGGAGGTTTGCCTAGAAGCAGCCACCCTTGAAAGAGTACGTAATAGCTCACTGATCGAGCGCTCGGGCAGTGCCCCTACCCCACCTGAATTCCTTTTGCATTATGGATGACAAGGCGCCTTGTATGTGCCGGTTGTGAAGGCAAAGTAAGAGCTAGTATAATGGTTTCCGCCATGCGAAAAACAAGCGTTATCGCCCTTCTTCCTTCTCTGTAGTGGAGGGATTGACTATTTGATTTCGTTTGAAAAAAGCACTTTTACAAATCCCTAACCTAGGAGATTGATCCCGAGCTTGAATTAGTCAGGCACTAGATATAATGGCCTACTTATCCCGATCAAACCCTCCCGTAGCTATTCCCATGCGCATAGATGGAGATCTATCTCTATGTATCCCTCTGCCTTGCCAGAACAGCCTTTTCGATATCTGTTCTACATGCCCGATTGGGACAACTCATTTGCTAGTCACCTGATCTATGATCAGAGAGTTCTCTTCGAAGGTTACGGGCCCAATCTCGACGTTCAAATCTGAGTCCCTTTGGCCTAAAATGGGAGAGTATGCGAGGCGAACAACCCTATCGGAGAACCTGGGCATGCATAATTCCCTGGTAAGGACGGAACGAATGCAGGTGGGAAACACTTTTCTATCAAAATGAGGGTTGCGAAGGGAGAGGAGGTTTACGTAAGCTTAGAAGGGCGGCCCCATTATAGATAGTAGGGCAGCGGGGCGGGGTGTACCTGAGAACGGATATACTTAGAATGGATAGGAAATAGGAACAGGCACACCGGCATAGAAGGAATCAAGGTATCTCACTCAGTATCATTACACGTAGGCGGGCCGAGCGAGCATCCATCCTTCTAACACATCGTGCTATGGTTATTCCCAAGGGGGTGTACCCACCGTCAGAAGAAGGACCAGAAGCACCAAGAAAACGTATGCGGCAACCCATCTATTAGCAAGGGCTTTCGCTCGTTTGCAAGAACCAAGGGGTCTTTCTGTGGAAACCTCCACGAACAATCGTCATTTTTTATGGTTTTTTCGCTTCTCACAGCTGCTCTTTCCACACCTCCAGATATCTGGTGCCAAATCGTCACCCGTTTCCCTATTTCTTCGATAATAGAGTTGGCTATCTCTGTGGCATCGATTGTACAAGTTCGTGAAGAGGGTTGGACGAGTGGAATGAGGGAGAGCAACTCGATCGACAAAAAAGAGGAGTAGCCACTTGGCAAAGTCACTATCAATAAATTCCCGAGCAATTCTCAACCAACCAAGAAAACGTATGCTTAGCAACGGCTTTCGCGCGAGAGTCAGGGGCGCTCAGAAGTTCTTTGTTCATTCCTGTAAAGATTATAACACAGAGAAAACTCCTTACCTTAGGAGCAGGATGAGTGATACATCCGGCAAGAGCCGGTGAAGAACGCAAGCGGATCTGAGTCCATCCAAATAGCCCAAAAAATGATAGCCATCAAAAGGCCTAAGCCCATATAGCATCGGCCTATCCAAATGACGTTCAGCGGTCTCTACCCAGGCCCATGATCCAAAGGACCGGTAACCAGTCTATCATGCTGAATACCGCTTCCCTTCTTTTATTCAAGATAGCTTTTATTCAATTAGGGCGAATACCTTGTAACCGAATTCATTTCTTGAAAGATATGCTACTTCCCGGTCGAGCTATCTTGTAACGGTCTCTAGGGTCTTCGGTTGAATTGGCCTTCTTTCCTGTATTAGTTCATCTGATGAGTTCATCGCGAACTATGGCAATTTGAGTTGTTGCATTGGGCTTCTTAAAGCTATCTTCTGTAGGGATTCCTAAACACCCTTGCATAACTATCGATAAATGGATTTCGCGCTAGGAGCTCATCCAGCAAGAAACTTTTGGAAACAGCAACTAACTATGGCTATTGGCCCAGACAACGTCCTAGGCGTAGGGAAGATCGGAGCAATAGGGAACACCTAGACGACGACGCTCGCCTGGGTTGCAATAATTAGATCGAGAGGTCATTCCGCCCCTTGTCCCCGAAGATGGGTAATATGTTCTCATACAATGTTGCTCCATCTGACCTAGCTGGCGAGCGATCCCAGTTCGCGGCAGAGAACAAGACAGCAAGTGAGCGTACCTTTGTTCGCTTCTTCTCCACCAAACACGGAAGTTTAAGGATAATTATAGGTCAGTGGCTACCTAAGGAAACTCCGATTCGATCCGCCCCCCGGCTGGGAGGCATCTACCTCATCCCGATCACAAGGAGAGGTTAACCCACTTTCCTTTAGGTTATCGTACTATGTTCTGTCATAGCCTTCCATGTTGTACTCTTCCCTACGTCCATGCCAGAAAGAGCCAGCTTGAAAGCCCCACTACTCCGTTAATGGGTCTAACCATTTATCCATCTCAGTAACCTGGGCTCAGCACAAGAAAAACAAGCCTATCCATCCATTGCTCCTGTGTATTTCAATACCCTTTCATGATGTCGCGTATGGATCTTTGAGAATGAATGCATCGTTAGACCTTCCAATGACCGTTGGTTGCTCCAATCCCCCCTCCACCGGTGGCGTCAACAACACTCGTGGCTACTCAGCAGCTCTTAAGTGCGAAACGAGGAAATTGGCCGTAGTAGGCCGAGTTTGACTCTATCGCCCGACACACAGCCCTCTATGTAGCTCTACCACAAGACCTTTCGGTGCCATCATAAGAATGAATGAGACCCACAAAGAGCATTTGCACAAGGAGTGGAGCCCCTGGACCCTATCTTCATTGACTTCTTCGCGCGGAAGCAGCTTCCTGCGGAGGAAATAGGTACAGGTTATAATGAGGATGTGTCGTTTCCTTACCCTTCTAGCCCTGCAGCGCGCCCTCCCTGTCCGGTGGAAAATCCAGGCAGAGGTCCATGTCCGTGTTCGTCCACTTCAACTTCCATTAATAGGAAACTACCGATCCCAAAAGACTAGAGGAGAATACCTTTCGGTGTTTTCGATAATGGAAAAAAGATCGGGGTGGCGGAAAAGGAGATTTTAAAAAAGAAATCTAAACTTTTCGATAAGATTTTTCGACTCACTAAGGACAGACCACAAGATCAGCTGTGCTGGAAGACGTATGGGG
>MVGT01000157.1:15047-29993 GCA_002174775.1 Macleaya cordata | reverse complement strand
ATATATATATAACACATTAAATGGGGCCAAACTTAATGGTAATTCCACAACCAATAAATCCTGAATCTAAGACCTCTCGAGTCAAGGGAGAGATGCAAACCAAGTAGGCAAGTGGTTGTTTGCCCTTGTATGTATGTTGCACTATTTTTTATGATGGGTTCGTATTTAAAAAATGCATTAAAAGAGTATTCCGTCTTTTTTCTCTATTAAACTTACCTTTACGCAAATGAATTTTGGAAGGATAATGCTATACTTACAGCAGAATCCTTCAGAAATACCTACAGAATTGAATCTGATGGTAGTGTGTATTCACACATTCTTGTGATTTACGTCACATACTCTCATGATTTGCGTCAAACCCAAAATTATTCCTTTCTGTAGATTATTATGTAGGTTTCTCGATAACCCTAACCCTATTTTAGAAAGGATGCTCTATTGAATTTTTAGATTAAATATATAAAATAAGGGAGAGAAAAGGGATAAAATTTAGTTTTGAGTGTTAGTTGAAAAGTTAACCATTCAAACTTACTATTGGAAGGGTTGTATCGTTTCCAAAAATGCTAAACTTATTGCATTTTCTTACTGCAAACCTTACTGCCTAGTCATCCCATGGTTCTCAAATAATCTCATACCCCTCGTGATTTGCGTCATTTTCAAATTGACGCAAACACCTTCCTAAATAGCCTTTGAAGTAAGATTTGCAGTACACTTTGCAGTAAGTGTAGCATTATTGTATCTATTCAATATAACTTACCGGGTATGTTTGAGTAGACATAAATTGATTCGTTCCAATATTGAAGAGACCATATAACTGTTCTGTTTGGATCGACCAAGTTACAAAAGTTGTGCTCGATGCGTATGTGGCATAGTCGGTCCTACTGCAATTTATGTTAGAAACCCCTTCAATATATTTTTGGGAGGGAAAAAGTGGTGGGTCCCACTCTACCACATAAACGTCTGGCACCACTTTTGTAAAACTATCGGTTCAAAAATTATTGTTGGAGACCATAATATGTCTCTTCAATTCTTATATATACGTGATCTTCTCTTTGGGCTTTGACGTAAGTCAATTCATCCAAGCAATTCTACTCTCTCTCTCTTTCATAATATTGAAATGTGTTTTAGCCAAATGAGTGACAACAATATCATTAAGAGTTCGTTGGTATGTAGTCGAGATTGTTGCCCGTCGGATCAAACAATACTTATTGTATCCTGGAAGCAATTTACAAGGAGTCCCATAAAAAAACTCAAAAAATTGAGTGGGAGCAAATAACGCTTTAAAGAAAATGTTCCTTACGCGCTTCAAGCCTCCAATTCTAATTTCATTTTCCAATGACTCCCTAAATTTTTTCAACATTCTCTACAACAGCTTGTCGCAAAAAATCAACCTTGAATCAGCTCCACATGATCTCACATGCAAATATAAATGGAGTATACGAATAAGATGGACAAAAGTAAATCAAGTAAAATGTTTAGGGTGGGTGGAAATATCTAATCTATTTATCTTTTAGTGGTTGTTGTACCGACCAAAAACTAGAATTGGTGCTAGAAGCTGATGTAGCAGGTAGGACCAGAGCTATTCCCCTCCCATAAGTAGCTTCAGAGGCTTTTCCAACGAGCACAGTAGTTAAACCGACCATACCAACTATGCTTCTCGCACACATTTGGTCGATGCAATTGTATTACTCTTACTTAAATATCTTAAATTGAAACCTCATTGAAATAGTAAAAAATATATATATTTTATATTTAAAATAAATAAATAAATAACAAAAAAAAGTCGAAAAAGAGAAACTCCCTGGTAGTTAGAAAGAGAAGTGTGATGAGGTGTGAGAGAGGAGATGTTGAAGTGGCGTTGATGTTTGCGAATGTGAGACGTGTTGAGTTAAGATCTCCAATGCTAATGTGAATGTAGTAAAATAAGATTGCCACGTAGGATAAATAGACATTCTCTATAAAAAACTTCTCAAATGCTAATGTGAAGAAAGTATGTGATAATGATGTGGCGGTAGTTATTCTAGACAGACATTCATCTTCACAATGTCTTACTGCCCACATCAGTAATTTTTTTCCCTCTAAAATTTTTAGTTACTTTTTAAATAAAATAAGTTAGACCCATTCAAAAATGAGAGAGATTATTGCACCCCCTCTTAGAACGTTCCCTTATAAGGCCCTCGCCTGTGGGGCTCACATGTGATGCATCCAGGAGCTGATTTTTTTAAGGGATATTTTCTTCACTATATCTATCATCATATTAAAAAATCAGCTCGTTTTAAAATGTCTAACCCCCTCAAATTAGTCCTTAAAAATTGGTCACTATTTGACCCCTCAAATAATTACCAAATAGTTACTAATTTTTAAAGGTTTATTTGATAAGGTTTGAAGTTTTAGAACAGATTGATTTTTGAATATGGTGATATACATAGTGAAGAGAACATCCTCTAAAAAATCAGCCTTAGATGCATCGTATGTGGGTCCCACAGGCAGGGGCATTATGAGGGGGAGTTCTAAGAAGGGGTGCAATAACCTCCCTCTTCAAAAATTAAGTACCACATAAGTTAAAATGCTATCCCAAAACATTTGCATTGGAGATGCATTTTTTTCAACAATATCCATTGTGAATATTTTGTTGCGATAGATTAGACGTTGTCTTATCAGACATGCCACGAAAATAAGCTATCTATATAATAAAATAGAGCGGTCTTGAGATAAAGAACGACTAGGATTTGTCCTCTAACAAATCTGGGTCGTTCTTGCTGACTAGGAAAAACATATAAACTTTCTAATCAATTACGTATTTGGTAAATAAAGAGTATCTAAAGGGTATATAATTAGTATGAGTTTGTAGAAAAAAAATGTTATGTACACATGGAGTTATAAAAATATGACAAGTAGAGGAGAGAGAAATTTTTCTAACTCTTAATTTTTTGAAATAAAATGTTATAACTTTTTATCTACAAATCGGTTGTAAACAAAATTGATATTTTTTCAAATGATTCGCGAAGATCTTCAAAACGAGACCAGTCATCAATACCAAAATTGAAAAGTATTGTGCGTTCGTATTAAATATGAATGGGGTGCAGACGACACATATAAGACTTTTATATTGGAGAATGAGGTAAGAGAGTATGCGAACAATGAAGTCCGATGAATCCGGGAGGGGAGGGAGAGAGAAACGTGTTAGAATGATCATAAGGAGTTTTTGAAAGGTAAAATAAATTCTACTTTTACCCCCAATACTTTTATCTATATACTCCACTATTGTTACACTTTATTTACACTCTATTTATGGGTTCATATGGAGCTGATTCAAAACTTGAAATACCTTCCTAATAAGGATATCAAGGGGTTAGTTCTGGTTCGACCATTAAACTACATAGAATTATATTAAATAAGTTGATTCTGGTTTTTGTAAATTTCAATTTCAATAGTCAAATACGTGGGAACCGATTTGGAACCGGGATTTAATTAGTTTCTGGTTCCAGTCATTTTTTTAGTATTTTGATTCTAATTCTCCAATATTTATTTTTTTTAGAGAAAACGATCAAATAGTCTTTTTTCTTAAGTATTACTACAGTTTGATGCCAGCTATCTTTTTTTTGTCTAAAATATCTTTTGGTGACTTCATTTTTACTGCTTAGCCCTTTTTTAACAAATAACAACCATTTAGTCTTTTTCTAAAACTCGTGTGTGTGTTTTTCTTGTGTGTATTACCATTTTCACCCTTCTTTCTTTATTTTTAAAAGTGACCAGCTATGCATTTAAATGTCTTAATAGTTTTTGCATGCATTTAAATGTCTTAATAGTGTGTTTGCAAGCATATAAACGGATGCAAATTGTGTTTTGCATGCAAATAAATGGATGCAAATTGTGTTTTGCATGCAAATAAATGGATGCAAATTGTGTGGCTGTATTTTTTAAGAAAAAATACAGATCGAAAGCTATAAATGTTGTTTTAAACCTAAATCTTTATAAAACCATTCAAAATTCATCAATTCTTTTGTTTAAAGTCATACAAAATAGTTTTACAAAACACATTTTGCATACGCAAAACACATTTTGCACTCTTCGTAATACAACTTTTTTTAAAGAAAAAAATATTATTGACTGGTCTCATTTTAAAGATTTCAATATAAAATTTCTAAAAATATAATTTTTATGAAAAACTAATTTGTATTTTAAAAGTTATGTCATTTTTTGTTTCGAAAATAAAATAAAAAAGTTAGTTAGTGCTTATTGCTTGTGTATATATTGTTGGGGTATTTTTATCCAGCAAAATGCACATGTCTGGTCTTTCATCTTTTTGGACTAAACTGCCATAATATTTTTAGCTGGGACTGAACCATCATATTAACCCTCAAATAGGAC
This sequence comes from Macleaya cordata, assembly GCA_002174775.1. Classification (NCBI taxonomy): domain Eukaryota; kingdom Viridiplantae; phylum Streptophyta; class Magnoliopsida; order Ranunculales; family Papaveraceae; genus Macleaya; species Macleaya cordata. Next base: position 25,625 of record MVGT01000157.1, on the reverse strand, counting down.
TGAATCGTCGTTCTCCTTTTTTTTATGTAAAAATGTTAAAGCTAATAAATAAATAAATAAGAAAAGAAGATCAAAGGAAAATAGAATTCAACATTTGTGAAAAAGACGGTGTAGGTTCCTATAGATACGATTCAGATTCCATAAGAGATCAAAGTAACCAGAACTGGAACCAGTTATAATACTAACAATTCAGGTTCCAATTTCGGTTCTAAACTGAGGAACCAGGACTGGAAAATGACATAATAATTGGGGTGGATCCAAAATTACCCACGATAAAATGGTGATGCTAGAGTTACCGAAAATCCTATAGAATTTCCTACCAAAGACACAATCTACGGTGGATGTCACTTTGGAATAGAAGCGAAACACGAGGGTATGTAAAAAACAATTATACCGTTAGATCAACTTTCGGTAGGAAATTATGTAGGATTTTGCTGTAAGTTTAGTATTATCCAATCAGTAACTACTAACTAATTTGCTTGTAGGAATAAAGTGGGTGTTACTTTTGTTCACAAATAAGGTTATTTTTTATTTAAACCTCTCCACCAAAAGTTGAATGAGTATAATGCTAGGGGTACAAAAAATTAATCCCAAAAATCATTACCAAATCAGCAGCTGAAAAGGAGACTAGGTGAAAACAAAGTCATCAATGTGAGATAAGAATTTTCCCTTTCATATCTCCAAGTTAATTGCCACATTATGGGACCAAGTTTTGGTAACCTTAGCAGTTCCAAGTTGAATTTAAACCATTTGGTACTAAATGTTATTTGCAACTTCATACGACCTCAATCTTTAAATCTGAACTTGTTTTGTAAATACAGAACTAAGAATAGAAGTACAAATGTTTATAGATTGAAATTGCATAGACAAAATAAGGTTATCTTTCAGAAATCATAAAAGGCTAATAGTAACACTAAATTTAATATATGCTAAGCAGAGATTTATAGTTTCATAATCTGAAAAAAAAAAAAATGGAATTCCTTTGTAACTGTGATTCTCTACTAGTAAACAAATATGAAAGAACAACAGATCAACAATCAAAAAATTGAGTTTCTGAGCTCGATCATCGATATTTTAGTCGTCAGACGCTGTAACAGAATTGAGGTGATCCTACTCAGCTAAGTTAAACATTCATCAAGCGGTGGCGGTTCATTGAGGTCGAACGAAAAACGATTGCAATCCTTCTTACTGGTGAATTCTTCAAGTAATGCTACTGAGCTAACTGAAGACACCACAATGAGTTTTTCTGGTGGTGAAACTGAGATAATTGAAGACTCCTTAATGATTTTCTCTGGTGGTGAAACTGAGCTGGTTGGAGACTCCTTATTGATTTTCTCTGATGGTGAAACTGAGCCAATAGGAGCTGTGGTTGTGACAAGCCGGTGTATCCTCTAGTGTCCTCCAAGAGCTTGACCTGTCGGAAACTTCTTATTGCAGATTTTACATTGATGTGTTCCCACATTGTTCTTCAAACTAGAATGATTGAATTCCTACGATTCATCGACTTGGGCCAGATTTCTAACATCTACCAAAGACCATTTTTCCGTATCTGCGTTACGGATACCATTCTTGTCGTTATTGTGACCTAATTTATGACCACCCAAAGCTTGGTGAGAAGGGAATGACCTGTTACAAATACTGCAGTTGAATCTGTTAGAGCTCATTGGTGTCTGATTGTAATTCATCTTGCCCAATTCACCAAACTTCTTCATTAGGATCTCAGACTTGAAAGGCATCCAGTTTGTTGGTATCCTGTACACTACATATGTATCTTCCACTTGATCAACCTCAATGTTTGGCCCCGAAAATTCTTCGAACCTATTCCGAATCTCCAATCCAGAGTCCATCTTCACCAATTCTAGATTCAACCCAGCTTTAGAATTCTCACTTTCCTTGTCAATTTTTGGCTTCTTGCATTGAGATTCGGGGTTTTCAGACCCTTCGTTTCTTCGCTTCATCGGTGGGTCTGGACTTTCCAAAACTTGTACATTGTCTTCAACTTCTGCCAATAATGTATCCTCTGTAACAATGTTTCTATCTCCGTTCCTTTTTGCTAAATCCAGAGAACTCCCATTAGCAAGCATTGATAAAGCCTCAGCGGCTTCTAGCTCATCCTTTGATGGCCTTCCTCTCTTCCCAGTTACAGCCCATCCCTTCAAATCTGATCTCCCAGAAGCAGAAGGAGAAGGAGAATCCTGTTGTTGTTGCTGATCATCAAACTTATCCATTGTAGAATCTGAAGTAAGCGGTGGTTTAATTCCTCTCCGTTGCCTTTCAGGATGTAATCTTATGTGACCAAATAAGGATTTCATTGAGGGAAAGATCTTACCACAAACTTGACAAGTAATCCTCTCACTATTAATCTCACTATGATATTTGTTCTCCTCCATTGATGCAGCGGGGAGGTGATTCTTGAGCTCTAGAGGATTTGAATCCTTTTTCTGAAGATGGGTTTCTTCTTCTTCTCGGCAAAATCTATTAAGGGTTGATAACTCGAATCTGAACTTCAGTGGGCTGTTCTTTATAAAGTTATTTCCTACCTGATCAGAGACCCATATCTTTGATGAATCAGTCACTTCCAATGGTTCCTTCTTTTCCTGAAACTCCTGCGGGTCCTTCTCCGGATCATCCATGAATGTTCAAAATTGTTGTAGAGAAAGAACAGAGGCTTGAAGATTGATTAAAACACAGAGGACGCAAGTAATGAAATAGGGTTTTGCAGAAAAAACCCCTTAGAGGAGGAGCTAAAAAAGACTAGAAACAAGCTGAAAACCTAAAGGATTCTTGGGTTTGAAGAAACCAAATTTATAACCTAAGTTCGACTTTCAGATCACATATGAGAGTAGAAGCTGTAGATATATATATATCAGGGGTGTAAACAATGAGAACGAAATTTTAGAAACTTTTTCAGTCTCACTTACTCTCTCTATGTCCTTACTTTCTCTCTCTAGAAAGATTGACTCTCCAACTTTCTAAATTTCTATAAATCCTTTTTCCTTATGATTATGTTCAAATATCTTTTTGATCAGATATCAAATTCCATCCGATATAAAGTACCCAAAATAGAAACCAGTCTGTTACTATTCCTAACTGTTATACACTTGTATTTTAGTACGTGTGGAACTTGGAATCAGGAATGCGGGTTCCAGTTAGTGTAAACATTGACACCCCTACTAAGGTTAATTGATTTTCCAAAAATTATAGGTTAAAAGACCAAATAAGTTTTAAGTGAAGAATTGCATGATAAAAATAATAATAGCAAAATCGATAAGATATTTCAATAGTTATCTGTTTTAAAATTAAAATGGGAAAATTAGCCAAAAACCATATCATAAGAAAATAAGCCTTGCACGTTTTTCTTTTTTTTTTTTCTTTTTTTTTTCGCAGGACTAATGCCCAGGTTACAATTAGATACACTGTAATAGCGTGTAAGAAACGCATAAACTATCATTAACATCGATATAACCACCAACAGGTGCAAGAATGGCTACTACTACGGGCGCAGAGAAGGCTACCTATTAACATGTGAAGGAAAGGCTACAATCAACGGATGCAGAGAAGGCCATCAACAACGGACGCAAATCTTTATGTAGAAATACTTACCTACATATATATATATATATAACACATTACGTGGGGCCAATTTAATAGTAATTCCACAGCCAATAAATCTTGAATCTAAGACCTCTCAAGTCATTGGAGAGATGCAAACCAAGTAGGCAAGTGGTTGTTTGCCCTTGTACGTGTGTTTTTATGACGGGTTCGTATTTAAGAAATACATTAAAAGAGTAATCCGTCTTTTTCTCTATTAAACTTACCTTTACGCAGATGAATTTTGGAAGGATAATGCTATACTTACATCAGAATCCTTCAGAAAAACGTACAGAATTGAATCTGATGGTAGTGTGTATTCACATGTTCTTGTGATTTACGTCACATACCTTTGTGATTTGCGTCAAATCCAAAATTGTTTATTTCTGTAGATTATTCTGTAGGTTTTTTGATAACCCTAACACTAACGATTTTAGAAGGGATGCTCTATTGAATTTTTAGATTAAATATATAAATAAGGGAGAGATAAGAGGCAAAATTTAGTTTTGAGTGTTAGTTGAAAAGTCAACCATTCAAACTTAGTATTTGAAGGGTTGTATCGTTTCGAAAAATGCTAAACTTATTACATTTTCTTATTACAAACCTTACTGCCTAGTCATCCCACGGTTCTCAGATAATCTCATACCCCTCGTGATTTGTGTCATTTTAAAATTGACGCTAGGGGTGTCAACAGGACGGTTCCAGATCAGAACCTAAAGATTCCAGATCTGGTCCCATTAATATGAAGTGATTCCGGATCCTTTCGGTTCCGGTTCTGGATCCTTTCGGTTCTGGTTCCAGAACCTCAATTGGTGGCTCCGGATCCGGTACCACCGGTACTCGATACCCGTTTTAAATTTTTATTTTTTTATTTTTTTCAAATAAAACCAATTTTTATTTTGTATTTTCGTATTAAATTCGATTATAAAATTTATTTTATTATAAAATTTGTTATATAATAGTCATTGGTTTCTTTTCGAATCCCCCGATGGGTAACCGTTGGCTGGATCTGAAATGGATCCGAAAAATTTCGGATCCAAAACGGGTAGATCTGAAATTTATCGGATCCACAAAATGAGGTCCCGGAACTGCAAAAAACGGTACTGGTTCGGTTCCGGGTATTATGGTACCCATTGACACCCCTAATTGACGCAAACACCTTTCTAAATAGCCTTTGCAGTAGGATTTGCAGTACACTTTGCAGTAAGTGTAGCATCACTGTATCTTTTCATAACTTACCGGGTATGTTTGAGTATAAATTGCATCGTTTCAATATTGAAGAGACCATATAACCGTTCTGTTTGGATCGACCAAGTTACAAAAGTTGTGCTCGATGCTTATGTGGCATGGTCGATACCACTGCCATGTAAGTAAGAAACCCCTTCAAAAAAATTTGGGAGGAAAAAAGTGGTGGGTCTTACTCCACCACATAAACGTCTGGCACCACTTTTGTAAAACTATCGATCCAAAAATTATTATTGGAGACCATAATATGTCTCTTCAATTCTTATATATACGTGATCCTCTCTTTGGGCTGTGACAGAAGTCAATTCACCCAAGCAATTCTACTCTCTCTTTCACAACAGTGAAATGTGTTTTAGCCAAATGAGTGACGAAAATATCATTAAGAGTTCGTTGGTAAGTTGTCGAGATTGTTGTCCGTCGGCTCACACAATACTTATTATATCTGGAAGCAATTTACAAGGAGTCCCATTAACAAACTCAAAAAATTGAGTAGGGGCAAATAACTCTTTAAAGAAAATGTTCCTTATTTGCCTCAAGCCTCCAATTCTTATTTCGTTTTCCAGTGACTCCCTAAATTTGTTCAACATGCTCTACAACAGCTTGTCGCAAAAAATCAACCTTGAATCAGCTCCACATGATCTCACATGCAAATGTAAATGGAGTATACAAATAAGATGGACAAAAGTAAATCAAGTAAAATGTTTAAGGTGGGTTGAAATATCAAATCTATTTGTCTTTTAGTTGTTGTGACAGTTTAGACGATTTTTGTACCGACCAAAAACTAGAATTGGGGCTAGAAGCTGATGTGGCAGGTAGGACCACAGCCATTCCCCTCCCATAAGTAGCTTCAGAGGCTTTTCCAACTGACACAGTAGTTAAATCGACCATACCACCTATGCTTCTCGCACACATTTGGTCGATGCAATTGTATTTCTCTTGCTTAAATGGCATAAATTAAAACCTTGAAATACTAAAAAAATATATATATTTTATATTTAAAATAAATAAAAAAATAAATATATAACAAAAAAAATAGGGAAAAGAGAAACTCCCTGGTAGTTAGAGAGAGAAGTGTGATGAGGTGCAAGAGAGGAGATGTTGAAGTGGCGTTGACGTTTGTGAATGTGAGACGTGTTGAGTTAAGAACATCTACAATGCTAATGTGAATATAGTAAAATAAGACTGCCACGTAGGATAAATAGACATACTCTCTAAAAAACCTTCTCCAATGCTAATGTGAAGAAAGTATGTGATAATGATGTGGCGGTAGTTATTTTAGATAGACATTCATCTTCACAATGTCTTACGGTCCACATCAATAAATTTTTTTCCTCTAAAACTTTTAGTTACTTTTTAAATAAAATAAGTTAGACCCATTCAAAAATGAGGGAGATTATTGCACCCCCTCTTAGAACGTTCCCTTATAATGCCCCGCATGTGGGGCTCACATGTGATGCATCTAGGAGCTGATTTTTTTAAAGGATATTTTTTAGACTATATATGTCATCATATTAAAAAATCAGCTCGTTCTAAAATGTCTAACCCCCTCAAATTAGTCCTTAAAAATTGATCACTATTTGACCCCTCAAATAATTACTAAATAGTAACTAATTTTTAAAGGTTTATTTGATAGGGTTTGAAGTTTTAAAATGGATTAATTTTTGAGTATGGTGAGATACATAGTGAAGAAAACATCCTCTAAAAAAATCAGCATTAGATGCATCGTATGTGGGTCCCACAGGCAGGGGCATTATAAGGGGACGTTCGAAGAGGGGGTGCAATAACCTCCCCCTTCAAAAATCAAGTGCCACATTAGTTAAAAAACTATCCCTAGACATTTGCATTGGGGATGCATTTTTTTCAACAATATCTATTGTGAAGATTTTGTTTCCACGTAGATTAGACATTGTCTTATAAGACATGCCACGTAAATAAGACATATATATAATAAAACAAAGCGGTCTTGAGATAAAGAACGACTCAGATTTGTCATCTAACAAATCTGGGTCGTCCTTGCTGAATAGGACAAACATATAAACTTTCTAATCAATAACGTATTTGGTAAATAAAGAGTATCTAAAGGGTTTATAATTAGTATGAGTTTGTAGATAAAAAATGTTATGTACATGTCGAGTAATAAAAATATAACATGTGGAGGAGAGAGAAATTTATCTAACTCTTAATTTTTTTTAAATAAAAATGTCATAACTTTTTTTCTACAAATTGATTTTTAACAAAATTTATATTTTTACAAATGATTCGCGAAGATCTTCAAAATGAAACCAGTCACCAATACCAAAATTTAAAAGTATTGTGCGTTCGTATTAAATATGAATGGGGTGCAGACGCCACATAGTCGGCACGCCGAAGGCATGTCGACATATGCCGCATGCACAATTTAGAAGACGAAAACGCACAATGAATTTAGATCATGCCGAAGGTACTGATTATGGCTAATTGTCTTATAAGACTTTTGCATTGGAGATTGAGGTGAGAGAGTGTGTGGACAATGAAGTCCGACGAATCCGGGAGGGGAGGGAGAGAGAAACTTGTTAGAATGATCATAAGGAGTTTTTGAAAGGTAAAATAAATTCTACTTTTGCCCCCAATACTTTTATCTATATACTCCACTATTGTTACACTTTATTTACACTCTATTTATGGGTTCATATGGAGCTGATTCAAAAACTTGAAATACCATCCTAATAGGGTTATCAAGGGGTCAGTTCTGGTTCGACCATTAAACTACATAGAATTATATTAAATAAGTTGATTCTGGTTTTTGTAAGTTTCAATTTCAATAGTCAAATACGTGGGAACCGATTTGAAACCGAGATTTAATTAGTTTCTAGTTCCAGTCGTTTTTTTAGTATTTTGATTCCAATTCTCCAATATTTATTTTTTTTAGAGAAATGGACCAAATAGTCTTTTTTCATAAGTATTACTACAATTTTATCCCAGCTATCTTTTTTTGTCTAAAACATCTTTTGGTGACTTCTTTTTTACTGTTTAGTCCTTTTTTTAACAAATAACAACCATTTAGTCTTTTTCTGAAACTCGTGTGTGTGTTTTACTTGTGTGTATTACTATTTTTACCCTTCCTTCTTTATTTTTAAAAGTGAACAGCTGTAGAGAGAAAAAATTTGTTATTTTTTATTTTAAATCTTTAAAATACTATATTTTCTAAATCATAAATCAGATTTTGATAAAATTTATATTTTTGGAAAGCTTTCGACGAGATCTTCATAACTAGACCAGACAATAATACTTTTTTTCAAAAAGAAAATTTGAAAGACATGCAAATCCGAATTTGCATACTTTAAAGTGTTTCCAGATTAATTGCATATATACATGTAATTCAATGCAAATTATGTTTTGCATAAATGCATGCAAAACACAATTTGCATACATTTAAATGTCTTCATAGTGTATTTGCAAGCATATAAACCTTGCAAAAACTATTTCGCATGCATTTTAGTGATGCAAAATGATTTTTGCATGCATGTAAATGTCTTAATAGTGGGTTTGCAAGCATATAAGCTTTTGCAAAAACCATTTTGCATGCATTTTAGTGGATGCCATAGTATGTTTGTAAGTATATAAACATTTGCAAAAACTATTTTGCATGCATTTTAGTGGATGCAAATTGTGTTTTGCATGCATATAAATGGATGCAAATTGTGTGGCTGGATTTTTTTAAGAAAAAATACAGCCACACAAGTTGTTTTAAACCTAAATCTTTATAAAACCATTGAAAATTCATCCATTCTTTTGTTCAAAGTCATGCAAAATAGTTTTGCAAAACACATTTTGCATACATCGTAATACTTTTTAAAAGAAAAAAGTATTGTTGATTGGTCTCATTTTAAAGATCTCAATGTAAAATTTCCAAAAATATAATTTTTATGAAAAAATGATTTGTATTTTAAAAGTTATGTCATTTTTTGTTTTAAAAACAAAATAAAAAAGTTAGTTGGTGCTTACTGCTTGTGTATTTATTGTTGGAATATTTTTGTCCAGCAAAACGAACATATGTGATTTTTCACCTTTTTGGACTAAACTGTCATAATATTTTTAGCTGGGATTGAAACATCATATTAACCCTCAAATAGGACTGAACCGTCGTTCCCCTTTTTTTATGTAAAAATGTTAAAAATAATAAATAAATAAGAAAAGAAGATCAAAGGAAAAAAATTCAACATTTGTGAAAAAGACAGTGCAGGTTCCTATAGATACGGTTCAGATTCCATAAAAGATCAAAGTAACCAGAGCTGGAACCAATTATAATACTAACGATTCAGATTCCAATTTCGGTTCTAAACTGAGGAACCAGAACTGGAAAATGACATTATAATTGGGGTGGATCCAAAATTACCCAAGATGAAATGATGATGCTAGGGTTACCGAAAATCTTATAGAATTTCCAAGAAGACACAATCTACGGTGGATGCATATCACATTGGAATAGATGCGAAACACAAGGGTATGTGAAAAACAATTATACCATTAGATCAGCTTTCGCTAGGAAATTATGTAGGATTTTGCTGTAAGTTTAGCATTATCTGATTAGTAACTACTAACTAATTTGCTTGTAGGAATAAAGTGGGTGTTACTTTTGTTCACAAATAAGCTAAATTGAGATATAGGTCATTTTTTATTTAAACCTCTCCACCAAAAGTTGAATGAGTATAATGCTAGTGGTACAAAAAATTAATCCAACTTGAAAACAAAGGAGACTAGGTGAAAACAAAGTCATCAATGTGAGATAAGAATTTTCCCTCTCATGCCTCCAACTCAATTGCCACATTATGGGACCAAGTTTTGGTAACCATAGTGTGAAACCCTGCTAATAACAAAAAAAAAAAGAAGAAATCTACTAATAATATTAATAGTAGTAATAACAATACTATGAGCAACAATAATAAAAAGATAAAAAAAATAATAAGGAAGAAAAGAAAGAAAAGGGAATAAAAGAGAGAGTAAGAGAGATTGTGAGAGAGAGGGATAGAGAAACCGAGAGAGAGAGAGTCTGAGTGAGAGAGTGAGTTGTGAGAGAGAGAGTGAGAGAGAGATCGTGAGGGAGTGAGCAGAAAAGAGAGAAGAAAGCTGAGAAAGAGTGAGGGAGGCAGATTGTGAGGGAGAGAGAGACCTTGAGAGAGGGAGAGTAGAGAGAAGGAGACAGCAGTAGCAACAGCAGCTGCTGCTGTCCTCACCGGAGAAGTGCAACTGCTGCCGCCGGCAGCAGCTGCCGTCCAGCAGGAGGGAAAAAGAAGAAGAAGAAGAAAAAGAAGAAGAAGAAGGAGAGGAAAGAAGGAGAAAGAAGAAGAAGAAGAAGGAAGAAGGAGAAAGGAGAAGAAGAAGAGAAGAAGAAAAGGGGTTGCTCCTTGGGTAAGAATTTCTAACCCATTTCACTCCCATTTCAGCTGAATTTTTGAATTAATAACTTAGGATTTTTGTTCAACATTGCATGCTAGTGTAGATCTTGGTATTTTAGAGCTTAATGGTGGAAGAGGGGATGAGATGGGCTAATATTTTTGTGTTAAGATGTGAAAATCTAATTTCACCCTACGGTTAATGAATTTAACCGTATGTCAATGTGACTAGGGTGAAGGATCACACAATCACCTAATTAAAATTACTAAGGTGATAAGAGTACAACAAAAATCTCTAATAGGAGTATTGACTTATTCGATTCTCAATATGCGGAATTAAGAACAAGAATCGAATGTTTCAATCTCACAA
>MVGT01000838.1:44993-72231 GCA_002174775.1 Macleaya cordata | reverse complement strand
TTGCATGTGATGATATTAGGATGGTTGATCTACCTACTGAGTTTCTCACCCAATCATTTTCGTGGTTTTACAGTTGACGGTTGAGGATCGAGATAGGATCCTTAGTGGTGCTGTGACAAGGTTCTTGGCGAGGGATTCCTGTTTTGGGGTTGATGTAGGTTTCCCTCTCTTCAGTCACAGTGGATGTTTTGCTACTGTTTTATGGCTCGGTTATGAGCCTTATGTTACTTTGTTTATGTGAATACAACCCCTACTTTATCTTCTCCCACCATATATATATTTTGACAGGAAATAACAAATGTAATTATATATTATATCACAGTTATATCTATGTTAAGTGAGAAATTTGAATGTCGTAGTTATTTGCAGGTTCCTCCTGGTCCTACCTCATTGGGATTTCAGTTGGGTTGAGAAAAGAAATAGGTGGCAAATTTTTAGTGCATACCTTTTGTTTAAATTTGCTTCCGCTGCGTATTTCTTATATGCACTGTGTCTATTAGGTGGCGAAAGGTCCAGTTTACAGGGGAGGTTCTGTCGTATTTTGAGTCTCGTTGTAGACTGATGGTAATGCCCCTTATATTTGGGGTACGGGGCGTTACACCACCAATGCTCTGCTTCTAACTTCAAATAGGTACGTCGCTAAACGAATACGATGTTCCTCCACAGCTCTCATGGCCGTAAACTTCTTCTTAACGTTCCTTGACATTCCGAAAAACTTCTAACAATATTCCTCTGGAATAAAGACTACAATAATAGTCTTCTAATATTTAGTAAAAATTAATTAAGGAATTAAGAAAAAACCTATGACCAATTTTAGTACATCTATTTATACTATTAATTAAAAGAATGGGGTTTTTTGGGGGTTTTAATTTTTGATCTCCCTAAAAAAATTATTTTTGTTAAAGTTTAACTTCACTCTAAAAGGGTATAATGGTCATCTTTTGCCCCTGAAAAAGGATAAATTAGTAGTTTTATTCTCACCAAAACATAACTGTCCCACTATTATTGCAAAGAAAATTAATAATCTCTTTTATAATCTCTTCCAAGATTTTCTCTCACTTTCTCTTCCTTAAAATCTTTCCACAACGATCTACTCAATTTTCAAGGTTTCTCTCTATATCTCTCTCCTACTATCATCCAAATATCATTTTTAGCCCTTGAAAAACTTATTAAAGGGAGTGTTTTAGTATTTTCACGCACCCATGATTCTTTCCCCCTCCGACATGATTCTTCCCATATTTTCTTACTCCTACATTCTTCAAATCTCACCACAGTTTTCTCATCTTCTTTCTTTTCTTAAAACCTCTATTAATTATTTTTAAAAACAATTGCAATTTTATTTTTATTTTCTCCAAATTTACTAAAGTGCCTTCTTAAATTAATCCATCTTCTCAATTTTTTATTACTAAATCTGTTTTCTTATATTTTTTTTTGCAGGACACAAATCAATTGATGAAGGATTTGGGGGAAAGAATTTCAATGAAGAGGTAATGCTATGTACCAACCGATCTCTTTTAAGTTGAAATAGTTAAACTTTTTTTTCATGTTGATGTTTGATGTTTGATTTTGTATTAACTTATTTTTTTCATGTTAATTGAAATGGTATAATTTTTTTTCTGTTGTAGATGTTTGATTTTGTATCAACCAACAACCCCACCCTTTTTATTTGTAGGCTTAATGGTATAATTTTTTATATTTTCTTTTATTTATAGATCGAATTCCATTGGATTTCAATGTATATAGCGAGGTGGTTCTTTTTTTTTTAAGTATCTAAGTATTTTTTGACATTTATTATTTAAAATGATTAACGATGTAAATTTCTAATATATTTTTATGGTGTAGATTTCTTAAACCTTTTTATTTGTAGGATTAATTGTACAATTTTATTTATTTCTTTATTTGTAGGGTTAATGGTAGATAGACTGGATTACATCCCAATGTAAAGATTATTAACGTGCAATAGAAATTGGTTTATGTTTGTATTTTTTTATAATTTATTATATTAATAGTATAATACAAAACCAGTGTAAAAAATAAGTCGAGTGTGAGGAACACGCACACAACGCTTGTGAAAGTCTAAATACGCCCTACGGTTAATGGATTTAACCGTATGTCAATGTGACTATGGTTAAGGATCACACTATCACCTAATTAAAAATTACTAAGGTGATAAGAGTACAACAAAAATCTCTAACAAGAGTATTGACTTATTCGATTCTTAATATGCGGAATTAAGAACAAGAATCGAATATTTCAATCTCACAACAAGTATGAAAATATGCACAAGAGATTTTGTTAACGAGGAAAACCCAAACTGGGAAAAACCCCGGGACCTAGTCCAGCAAGAATCCACTAAAAGTTATTGAAAACTTACAACCCGATTTACCACTCGATGGACACGATTTACGACTCCCTCTACGCTCCAACAGCTACGGTGTACAGTTCTTCCACAAATTCGAAATCCACGAATTTGCCTCTTAGTAGATGATGATGCGTCTCCAACTTGAACTCCACAAGTCCCGCACCTTGAACCAATACTTGACTCCTCAAGTATATCACCACAAGCTTGAAACTTCAAGCTCAACCACCGGAAATCCACCGGCAACAAAACTCAGGTTTTGAGTTAAAATGGGAAGGATTAAAGCATGTACAACAAGCTTGGAAGCTAAAGAATTAGAGTTGAAACTCTCCAAGAACTTGTTGATAAATAGGGTGAATGGTTGATTAAACATTGATGGTTCAATCCCTATTTATAACTCAAAATGTCCAGCACAAACCCAGAAATCTCTAGGTTGTATTAGGTCAAAAGCTAGACACAATAATGGAGATGAGGAGACATTCCATTGATCCCTCATCCCATTTAGAGGTGTTCCCCACGCACCAATAATTTCCCTAAAACATGCTTAAGAGGGAATGTGCAAAAAAGTGAAAAGGAATCACTTTACAGCTCACGAAACAGCTGAAATCGCACATATCTGGGCGTTGGTTTCGAAACCAAGAAGGTTGGTTTCGAAACCAAAAAAGGCCTGGAATGATTTTCATAACTTTGGTTTCGAAACCAATATGTTTGGTTTCGAAACCAAAGACCATCTAACATCATTCTGTAGCTTTGGTTTCGAAACCAACAAGTCAGTTTCGAAACCAAAAACCATCTGTTGGCATTTTTCAGGGTTGGTTTCGAAACCAATATGGTTGGTTTCGAAACCAAAAACCTCCTGACATCATTTTTCAACTTTGGTTTCGAAACCAACCTCCTTGGTTTCGAAACCAACCTTTGGCCACAGTACAAATGGTCACAGTTTCCCGAAAAACCGTGGTATTCTGACAGCATTCTTTCAAACACTAGTTTTAAGGGGTTTTGACATCTTTTGCCATTCCGTACTTTCTCATATGATCTAATATGAACTAACCACCTATGGTATTGAGTTTCTAAGTCACTTACCATCCTAAGATGAGTTCCGGTGGTGAGTTGAGCTTCTTGGAGTCTTTGCTTCGCAACGAACCGAATGACTCACTAACTCTAACTCAAGTTACATTGACCATCTTGAGTTTACCTTTGACACAAAATTCGACAAATATGACATGAGTGAACTCATGGACCTAACAGCTTGTAATCAATTAATTTAATAATCTTTACCTATGGAACCCAAAGTTAGAAACTTATTGAGAATTTTAGACTTTAGTCCCAGATACATGTTCTAATTAGGGGTTAGTCCCTTTTTTCAGACTTTTGACATTACTCCCACTTCCGTTTACTTGTTGTTAAGTGGCGTGTGTGTGTGCAACACGTGTGCGACTTTGACAAATTTACCCCTCACATTTTCAGCACGTGAGAGACTTACGTTTTCTTTATTTTTTTTCCCAAATTACCCCTTATGTTATCTAACGGCTAGGGTATAACAGAAGAATCAATGACCTGTGTTTAGTTTAGAGGACGATTACGTCCAATCAAAAATGTCTAAAAAGACGTATAGAGTCCATACATCATACATAAGGGTCTTCCAGTTGAGAGGGTTTAGGGTTATTTTTCCCCTTTGGAGAAGAAAGAAACCCTAAACGAGTCGGCATTTGTCTGTGTGAGCTGATCAAAGAGGAGGAGTCGATTTTTCTAGGTTTAATTGTTAGGGTTTTGACAATTTTGAAGGTGGTGAAGATGACAGTGTATGGTGATTTGAGTGAGAGAGGAGGTTTTCTAGATCTGGCAATGGCAGAAAGGGTGGATTTGAACTGGTAAGTTAACCTAAATCATTTGCATGTGTTATTTTTGGGAGAAGATCAAGGTACTATTGCACTTCGGTTTTGCTTTGCACCAAAATCTTAAAGATTTTGCTTCATGAAGTCCATATCAGTCGATTGATGGTGATGTGATTAGTTTTGTTGTTAAAATTTGGTGATGAATCTCTGTTACTACCATCCCTTTGTTTGTTCAAATTCTCCCTAAAACAAGGCTTAGAGGGAGATGAGCAATAATGTGTTAAAAGGTTACTTTACAGCTCAGAAAATCATACAAATTTATTCGAATCTGGGCGATGGTTTCGAAACCAACAGGTGGTTTCGAAACTGACCTCTTTGGTTTCGAAACCAAAACGGATCTGTGATGGTTTTTTATTTTTAGTTTCAAAACCTACTTGTTGGTTTCGAAACCAAACTTCATCTGATCAAAGATGAGATTTTGGTTTTGAAACCAAACTGTTGACTTTTAGGATGAATACACTAGTTGATGAGCACAACTGTTTGCATCTAGGGAAGACCCGAAATAAGATGGCAGACTGCACATTTGTGGCAGAAGAGTTAGAAGATTCTATTAGGGCTCACAAACAAGATGGTAGACTGCAGGTTGTGTTTCTTAACAGCTTCCAGTGGGCATGGTAGTGGAGGAGGCCAAACCTCAAATCCTCCACCTAGATCACCAATTACTAGGTCCCAACCAGCAGCAACTTCAGTTCCTCTACATATATCACCAATTATCAGGTCCCAAGCAGCAGCAGCAGCTACAGCTACAGTTGTCAATTATGAGCTTGTGCATGGTCGGGTCCCTTATCATGGCAGGCAGGCAACCATTTCTCTCAATCAGGTCTTCAAACCAAAGTTACAACTAAGAAGGGCAAAAAGCAAGGTGGGTGATAGTGGTATAGAGGGAGTGGAGTAGTATATATGCATAAAAAGACTTGGGAATTATGTGATGATTTTGGACAACAAGACTTGGGTTTTATATGTTTGATGATATTCTAATGATGGTCTTTTGTGGATGTCTAATGGTTGAACATCCTGTTTTTGAACTATTTAACTTGTGTTATGAGTAGCATATGGTTATGCTACTTTAATGGTGTGATCGCTCTCGCCACAACCGAAACAACCGATTGAACGATGTTGTTTTGGGGTAGAATAAGATCCGACCACTTCCTTACTGTCACGGATGGCATCGTCGAACCATTCAAAACTGCCACACATCGAATATTGACACTTTAAGAACATACGACCTAGATTTTTATCGGTGCCAGAGATCATCAACATACCGTGGCACTCTTTTCTCTTGCACTCTGTGTAAATAAATAGGCAAAGAGGAAGAAGGTGTGAGGTCATCTTGCATACTTGGCACACGGCTTCCGCAGCTTGACACTGAGAAAGGAAACAAATGTGGAGATTAGAAACAAGTTTAATACGGATTTTATAATACAACATAACTCCCTACTGTTAATACAATAATAAGACGTAAGTCCCTTCTGTATATAGTAAAATTAGGGTTAAGTCCCTCCTGCGAGCTCCACCTCCATTAATGGTGAAACGACTACAACTAACTTAAATTAGGGTCTACTTGATGAAGAGGAATGACAACACATTACATACCTTAGAGCATAAGCTTGAATCTCCAACACCACCCATTCTTATCACTTGAGAAATGACTTTACAGCAATAAGAGAAAATAAGAGAGATGTTTGAAAAAAAAAGAACCTTCAATCTTCTTCAACCACTTTACTGATTTAGTTTGAGTTTTCTTTTATAGATTTGAGTGAGGTTTTTGAGGTATGTTATATAGGGTTTGAGGAAAAAGATGATCGTTGGAAAAACGGTCATAATTTGGGTTAGATTCTAATCGTTGGATCACAATAATTCTTTTGCTATACCCTAGCCGTTAGATGAAATGAGGGGTAATTTGGAAAAAATAAAAATAAAGAAAACTTAAGTCTCTCACGTGCTGAAAATGTGAGGGGTAAATTTGTCAAAGTCTCACACGTGTTGCACACACACACGCCACTTAACAGCTAGGAAACGGATGTGGGAGTAATGTCAAAAGTCTAAAAAATTAGGGACTAACCCCTAATTAGAACATGTATCTAGGACTAAAGTCTAAAATTCTCAAACTTATTACATTTATTACACGCTTGTAATCAATTAATTTAATAGTCTTTACGTCTCTCCATAGTGAAAAGGTCTCCAACTATAGAACATTTTTAAAAATCTTGAAATTCTTCTCTTGCTGGTATATATTATAATATTGAGGATATAGACAAGCACGCATGCCTACCACTTTGCTGAAATACAGACTAAATTCACAAATGAAATAGGGTATTTTTAGTTGAAATGGCCCAGGAAAAACTCGTTACTGGTGAGATTGTTTGCTTTTGCAGTTCATATCTAATATCATATCCTATTTACATTATAGTTTTGGTACGGAAAAGAGATCTATAGAGAGATACATGTGAGGATGAAAGAGACGAGTGGTCCAAACCTAGGTTTAAAGGTCTTGTGATGGAGGGTAAAAGGGAAATTTTAAAGTTTTAAGGTTTTTTTTGTAACCAACTTGAAATGACAAAGTTTTTGAAGAATTTATTGAATTTCAAAATAGTAAGGCCTCTTTGGTACACCATGAATATTCGCAAATGCAAAAATTTACGGTTCTTGTAGGTGCTAAATAAAATTTTATAAATTAGAAAAAAAATTAAAAAAAAAATTTAGATTGTTTATTTTATAAGCTCATTGCAAATCCTACTAAATATTTGTTATTAGATGTCATTATCAATCACTTACAAACACATGACAAGCTATGAATTTTCACATTTGCGAATATTTAAAGTGTACTAAATCCGGCCTAAATGTAATAAAATTGCAACTTTGGGGTTCACAACTTAAAAAGATGATGGCCGGACAAAAAAACTGCTCAGATTACCAAAATGACTTTATCAAATGCTTCGTAAGACATCTCTAGCAAGATCATGCCAAACACGTGGCATATGTTTACTGGCGACTCAAGTACAACAAGGGCTGAATGAGAATGTTGATATTGCATACAGTACTTCAACGGATAGAAACAGCTCTATAAAAGGAGTTTGATATTCGTGGCAAAGGGAGTGCCAAGTGGTGGAGAGCAGACAAACAAAATCCAAGATCTCAAACTTTACTCTTAACCAATGAGAAGACAGATTGAGATCTCTTATCCAAAACAATGCTTGTGAATTCCTTTATAAATACTAACCCAACAATAGAAACCATAAACATCATCTTTTTTGATCAGTAGAAACCATAAACATCATCCCTTACATATACCTAAACCATTCCTACTCCTACTGTATTTTAAATTCATCCATCCATCCATGGCTGCTTCTACAATGGCTCTATCTTCTCCCTCACTAGCCGGACAGGCAGTGAAGCTCGCCCCATCCACCTCTGAACTTCTTGGCGAAGGCAGAATCACCATGCGAAAAACCGTCGCTAAACCCAAACCCGTTTCATCCAGTAGCCCGTGGTGTGGACCCGACCGAGTCAAGTACTTGGGACCCTTCTCCGGTGAATCTCCTTCCTACCTCACTGGTGAATTCCCAGGTGACTACGGTTGGGACCAATGTTTTAAAAACCGGACCGGTAATCGAACCGGAAAAGCTAGTGGGTTGGGTCAATCTGGTTCAACCAGTGGGTTGATCAGTGGGTTAAGTGTCTTTTGGGAAATGCTAAAACTTTTAAATAACAATTAGTTGTATAGTAATTATACTATCATAATGACAATAATCTAATGATAGCTGAAATGGTAAGAGGTTTGTCACTTTAGGGTCCTAGGTTCAAAACTCAGCAAGCTCATTTTTGCAAAATGTAAAAAATTATAACACTTTAACTTAAAAAAACCGGTTTAAAAATCGACTGGGTCACCTGGTTTACTGGTTCAACCGGCCGGGTCGACCGGTTCACATTTAAAAAGATGGTTTTTGAGAAAATTACTGGGTCAATGTTGACCCGAACCGGAAATTTGACTGGGTCATCGGTTCACCGGTTGAACCGGCCGGTCCGGTCCGGTTTTTAAAACACTGGTTGGGACACCGCCGGGCTGTCAGCTGATCCTGAAACCTTCTCTAAGAACCGTGAACTCGAGGTCATTCACTGCAGATGGGCCATGTTGGGAGCTCTCGGGTGTGTTTTCCCCGAGTTATTGTCCCGTAACGGTGTTAAATTCGGTGAGGCCGTTTGGTTCAAAGCTGGTTCACAGATTTTCAGTGAGGGTGGATTGGACTATTTGGGAAACCCAAGCTTGGTTCATGCTCAGAGCATTCTAGCCATATGGGCGACCCAAGTTATCTTAATGGGTGCGGTTGAAGGGTACCGGGTTGCAGGTGGACCACTAGGTGAGGTGGTCGACCCGCTTTACCCAGGTGGTAGCTTCGACCCACTTGGGCTAGCTGATGACCCGGAGGCTTTCGCGAGTTGAAGGTGAAAGAGATCAAGAACGGAAGACTGGCTATGTTTTCCATGTTTGGGTTCTTCGTTCAGGCAATTGTGACCGGTAAGGGACCATTGGAGAATTTGGCTGACCATCTAGCTGACCCAGTCAACAACAATGCTTGGGCTTATGCCACAAACTTCGTCCCCGGCAAATGAATGAAGAATTCATATTTTGAGTTAATTTTGCTTTGTTGATGTTTGTGATGCAATGTAAATTAATTATTAGATTTATGCTTGCAATTATCTAAAAATTAATCAACTACATACCCTCTCTATTGCTTAATTACTTTGCTTAAATATAGCTAGAGAGAAACACCTCTCACACTGATTAATTTGTATCGACCGGGGGTTCTGCCTTGTGAAGTTGAATTCCCCCCACATTTCAATTGGGTAATTTTACCTTGAGTCAATCTGATCGACTCCGACTTGGTTTGATATGCTTTTAAAAGAAAATTAAATTAAAAACAGATTCTACGAAGTTGGATCAAGTTGAACTGATCAGGAGTTTTTAATGGTCCGAATCAATATTGGTCTTAAAACACCCATGCAATCCATATATCCTTATAACTCTATACTCTATCATAAGGGTTGTAAAAATAGCCCAAAGGCTTGCACTCTGCGAATCAGTGGGATCTACCAGGTTGGCTGGCCCGGCCACATACTAGCAGATGCGGCGTAAACCTACTAATCCGAGGGAAGGCAGTGAAGGCAGTCACCTACGGCCTCTAAATTTTTAAGTACCCTATATAGTATAGATATATTCTACCAGAAAATTTTATATATATATATCGATTTCTTAGCTGCTAATTATGAAAAACTACACTTTTGGAAATGAATCCAAATCCGTGGACATCGTTATACAGAAATTATGTCTACAAGATCCTTGTGGGGTCCACATGGAGATGATTCAAGGGCTGATTTTTATAGAGATAGTCTACTCATCATTTAGATCACTCATCAAAATTCATATCATTTTAGAACTACTAACCCAGCAAAAGTGGGGTGACTTTATAAGCCGTCCATTTTTTCAATCAAGTGTAATTTTAGAATGATATGATTTTTATTGAGAATGATCTACATGGTGAGTAAAATATCCCTACTTTGAGTCATCTCTATATGGGCTCCACAAAGATGGTATGAATAATGATGTCACTGGACTCTTTGGAAATACTTGTACAAGCTACTTATTTATGAGTTAAAATACCCCTAATTGAATAAATAACCTACTAAAACTACCATTTTTTTCTCCCTCTTTCACCAAAAAGTATTTTTCTTTGAGAAGGAAAAAAATCCTAACACCAGAAAGCTAAAAACCCTATCTATCTCATATTCGATAAATCATGTCCTCTATGATTTTGTATAACACCAATTCAAGAAACTTAAATTCTTAAAAAGAATTGATTAAGTAGAACACATAATCACTAGAATACGAGTGACTAATGACTAGCTTGAGGTAAGTGAAGCTCGAGTATGCAAGTTTAATTGGTCATTTTGGAGTTAAAATGCGAGAAGAATAATCTTCAAGTGATTATATTTTCTCTACTTTCTTGGTGGTTCTTCATTGTTATGAAAGTGTTTAAGAAAAATTTTAAAGTGTTGGCTTTGATCTGGATAGTGTAGAAGAACTTAATTGTGGTTGATTCTATTACAATGCTTTATATTTTTGTAATTTAATAGAAAAAAATTTGGGTAGTGATTTTTTTTCAATATTAATATATAAGACCCCATTTTCAAAAGTTCGCCTCGAGCCCCAAAATTTCAGATCCGGGCCTGGCTCATGATATAAGGAAAATACAAAAAACCCCCAAGTCAATCATGTACTGGCTGAGTCACACCTTAAATCAGTGCAACATCAGTTCGGTAATGGTGGTTTTATTTCTCAATCTAGTACCGAATTGCGACCTCAACCTCAACTTCTACTTTTATATATCCAACTTAATGAATCAACTCGTCTCACCCGGCAAAGCTAGGGTTCAACTTATTAAACTGTGGCCAGAGTTAACTTCCTAATTCTGACTTCCCTGGTATTGCTAGGAGTCTGGGATGACTTGCTCGTAAGGCTATGATGCAGGTTTGGTATCTAATAACAAACTAGTCTTGTGTGAACAAGCATTTTTTAAAAGAAAATTATTTTTAATTTTATAGTTTTTAGATATATTTTCCTAAAAAAATTTAATGAACTGATTAAAGATTATATTTTTTTGTAAAATATAAATTATAAAATATATATAACTAATTTTAAATATTAAGTTAATTGTCTTTTATTTTTACTCAGACTTTCTAATTTAATTTTTAGAAACTCTTTCTTTTATTTAGTTTTGATGAACTATTTTATTTTTTAGAAACTTTTTATTAAGTATTTTATGTTTTAGAAAATATTTTTTATTTAGTGTTGGTGATGTGGCACTCTAGTTTTTCTTAAAATTTGAAGGATCAATTTGGTGACGATATGTGGCAACTAATGTTTCGTCTTTACTAGGTATATCTCGTGCCTTCGGCATGATCAATACCTCGTTTGCCTCTTCGCACGTGCTACGCGCGTGTGATTTGACAAATTAGTTGTCCATCGCGCGTGGATTAGATATTCAAACGCGCTACCCGCATTACCACTATGTGCGCTTCGCGCGCATCTCTACAATAATGTTCACTCCTAAAGTTTTTAACTTCGACAAATTAAGCAGCGCTTTATTTAACTGTTACTAACAAATTAACCTTATCAATTTCATTCAACCCTACATATTGGGTCCCATGGATACCAACTTCACACATAAGGTAAATGTTTATTCAACCCTTCTGTTTTATTTTTTTGAGAACCTTATTCAACCCTTCTGCCCACTATACACCAACCATCACATTATTAGATTATATAGATTTCGGTCCCAATTATGACGTTTTGACTATGGAATGGGTGTTAAGTCTATGACGTGTGAGATTGTGGGTCCATGTTGGAACTAAAGCGTTTCGAGTCCCACACTCTGACTTTAAAGTTTTTAACCCTAATAGTGATAAAAATTTCAAAATTAGAGATTAGTTTACTTATTATGGTTCTCACTGTCACTCCTTCTAAAACTCTTGATTGCAGCACATGTTTTTTTACATTAGTACCATCCAACACCCACCCCCTTGATCTCTCCCTCCTCCTGTTAATTTTTTTTCTTATATTAAAAAAAAAATCAGATCGTGTTCCAGGCTCTAATCTTGATCTCTCCCCCTCTTCTGTCACTATGATGGCGGTGGTGGATGTGATTTTTTTGTTGGAGATGAAGCCTTCTTCCATGTTGAGAAAGGTCAGGGCGATGCCATAGTGTTCAATTGTGATGGGGGAGTATGCATAAGATTTGCATGCACCTGACATTCATGGCATTTTAGCACGAATCGGTGGCAGTCCGTTACCAGACTGGCCTAAAATATCCTTACCTGAGGATCTTCTTTGCTAGCATTCGTCCATTCATGTGAGAGCCGCATACCCCTGCATGGACTTGTTCTAGGATCTTCTTGGATTCTACTTGGTTTACACACCTTAGCAACATTCCATCTAGAGATTTCTTAAAGAGGATTTCTCCATATAGCACAAAATAGGAAGCATACTCTCTGATGGACCTTCGATCCTTTCTGGTTGCACCTTCGGGGTACTCCTAGCACTCGAGGTACTTCCTTATAGCATAATGCCGAGATTCGAATCCATCTTCTTCTTTCATTGCTTGCACCTGATAATAGTAGGCAGCTTGATCCTTCATAATTACTTCGATTGGTCGAATCGTTGCCCCTTCTGGCGCATTTATCCAAGATGCCAATACCGCAAGAGCATTCGCACGCTGGTTCTTGTTTCGATATACATGGTGAAATTCGGCCTGGTCGAATTCCTTAGTCAATTTTGTGAGGCATGCATGGTAGTGAGTTAATTCGTCATGTTTTAACTTCCACTCTCCTTGGATTTGCTTTATAATTAAGAGAGAGTCTCCGTAGACTATTAACCTCCGGATGGAGATGGCCTGAGCTGCTTTTAACCCGGCTATGCACGCCTCATACTCTGCCCCATTGTTGGTGCACTCAAAATTTAACTTTATGGCAATTGGGGTTCTAATTTCATCCAGAGATATTAAAATTGCCCATACTTTTTTACCAAGCTAGTTACTGGCTCCGTCAAAGAACATCTGCCATGGCTCATCTTCTTGATCCTCAAGCTCTGTAGTCAAGATGTGTTCGTCTGGGAATTCGACATTTACTTGTCCTTCATCTAATAATGGATGGGCTGCAAGATGGTCAACTATTGTCTTTCCTTTGATGGACTTTTGGGTGACATAAGTAATGTCGAATTCGGACAATAGAAGCGGCCACCTTGCAGTCCTTCCTAAAAGTGCCTGCTTCTCGAACAAGTATTTGATCGGGTCCATCCTCGAAAGTAGTAGCACAGAATGAGACAACATATAATGTCTCAACCTTTGGGTAGCCCATACTAGTGCAAAGCATGTCTTTTCTAGTGCTGAATAGTTCTTTTCATATCCTGACAACGTCTTGCTGATGTAGTATATGGCTCTTTCTTTACCACTTTCCTCATGATACTATCCTAGCACTGCTCCCATTGATGTGTCTGTCACTATAATGTAAAGGACTAAAGGTTTTCCTGAGGTTGGAGGGACCAATATTGGCGGACTCGTCAAGTACCTCTTGATTTTGTCGAACGCTTCTTGACACTCCCCATTCCATATCTTCGGAGTATCCTTTTTCAATAATTTGAAGATAGGTTCACAGATCGGCGTAAGCTGAGCGATGAACTTACTGATGTATTGAATACTCCGGGAAGGTGAAACCATCATCATCTAATGGTCACATCTTTATTATTGTGGCAATCGACTACTTTACAAAATGGGTAGAAGCTTTTTCATGCAAAAGCATCAAAGGAGGTCCCACCGCAAAGTTCATTCAAAATCACATCATTATCGATGTGGGGTGCCTTATGAGATCATTACTGATAACGGGACTAACTTCGTCGGATCAAAAGTTCGTCAGTTACTCGACAATTACAAGATTAAGCACCACAATTCATCACCTCATAGGCCACAAACAAATGGAGCAGTAGAGGCTGCCAACAAGACGTTGGTAAAAATCTTAAAAAGATGATTGTGACCTACAAAGATTGGAGCGAGAAGTTGCCATGCGCATTATGGGCATATCAAACTTCGATACGCACACCAACTGGAGCAACTCCTTTTTCACTTGTATATGGCATGGAGGCCGTACTCCTAATTGAGGTGGAAATCCCAACTTTTCGGGTGCTTAAAGAAGGCAACGAGGACGAACCCAAATGGATTCAATCCGAGGTAGATGAGTTAAACTTCATTGATGAAAATAGAGTAAAAGCAGCCTGCCACTCACAAGCCTACCAGCAGAGGATAACTCGTGCCTTCAACAAGAAAGTTCGCCCAAGAGATCTTAAAGAAGGGGATATAGTGCTTAAAGAAATTAGGTCGGTCCTACGGACTGATCCCAGGGGAAAGTTCAGGCCAAACTTGGAAGGCCCATTTATCATAAAGAATATCCTCCCCGGTAAGGCTGTTCAATTGACAGATCTTGATGGAATCCAACACCAGAGGCTCACAAACAGTGATCAACTCAAGAGATACTACGCTTGAGAAAACTGCTTAACTCCTAAACTAGGGGCAAATGAAGCCGACAGTGGCTCAAAGCTAGGGGCAATTCTTGGCCGACTATACAATCCCAGAAAGGACCCAATAGAAAGTTTATATCAATTAGAAGACAATTTGAACCTAAAACCTTCCTTTGTACATAGAAATTATCGCCTTTCTCAGAAAATCAAAAAATCCCACCCCATATTAGGGGCAAAGTCCAAAACCCAAAAAATCAAATAGTCAAAAATCCAAAAAAAATTGAATATCCAAAATCCAAAAAAATCAAATAATCTAAAATCCAAAAAAGCTAGATATCCAAAATTGAAAAAATCGAAAAAGTTGGAAAAATCCGAAAAAAAATAGAAAACACAAAAATCCAAGCAAAAAATGTTAAAACCCCAAGTATATAAATAAGGGGTTAATGAATAGACTTTCAAATTTTGTGCCTTTTATCCTTTCTTTCTAGCTTAACCTAAGCCATGCTACAACCTAAAAGCCCCCTAGGAGTCCTGTGAGCAACATGAGTCCTTGGTAGAGAAGAAGAGTAGTGGTCTCCAAAAAATGTAGAAGATAAAAAATTCAAAAATAGAAAAACATATTGAGAAAAATCAGAACTTGAGAAAATTTGATCGTTGTTTGTGGGCTTCATGGTGTCAAGAAGAAGACAAGAGCCTAAAATTGGTGCGAGCTACAATATAAGCTTTTGTAACCGTCCCGACACGGAAGAATCATGCCTTCAAAGACAATAAGGTCAAAGCTACTTCCCAACCTTGGCATAAGTCGGTAACAATCTTGCTAAATGGGCGGAGTTTGATGAGGAAAGGAAACACAAGAAGACTTATCCAAGAAAGACGAACGGCCTATCTACTCGAATTTAGCACTCCAGATCAATTATCACCGGCTACGTGTAGGTTGGGCTTTATAACCGGTTTCTTAAAAAAAAGAAAAAGAAAATGGTTTCCTAATTTGTTTTCCCAAATGAATTTCAAAACCGCCAAAAAATGTTTTGTTTTCGAAAACCTTATTTTTTGGGGAGCCGATAAGGACAAAACCATAGTATGCTATAGCCATGATTTGCATGGTCTTAGTTAGGCAGTTGAGGCAAATTCCCTAAGAAACAAGTGTATTTCATTCAAGTAAGTTTAATAATGTGAGAGACAATTACATAAAAGCATCTTTATGCCATTTCCAAAGTAAAAAAGGGGACTTGAGAATCATTCCTCAAGGGGACTCCTCGTGCGCTGACGAGTTCTCTTACTCGATTCACCTCTAGAGCATGAAGCAGTCAGAGTCCTACCATCATCTTCTACGCCATCACATGCCAGCTCACTCTTGAGGCGATCATTTTCTTCCTAGAGCCCTTCATTTGTCTACGTATAAATGCGGAGGCTAACCAAGTTGTTAGCATATTCTCCAACCAAATTTGATACAAGTATCTCCAGGCTACCCATTCATTGAAGGAGCTCTTAGCAATAAGGGCGGGCCACCTGAATCAGATAATTGTCAATTTGTGAAAAGATGTATAGAAACATCAGAGGTAGAAGAAGTCAAAACTTACAAAGGGGGATTCACTGCCAAGGAATACAGAACAATCAAAATCTGCGCGAGGTATTGGAAGAAGGTAGGGTTAGGGGCTTTCGGGAAGATCAACCATGAGTTGCCAGCCTAACTGCCGGCCAAGATCTTGGGGGGCACTCTGTGTAATTTGAGGTGCCAACCCCGCTCATCGGTGCAAGAGAACATGAAGCTCACTCCTCAGATGAACTACTTAAAACTTCGTTAAAACCTTCAGAGCAGAGAGTCAAAGCTAAATATTAAAAAAAATAGCCATCAGGAAAGTCAAAGCTTAAAGAACCTTTCAAGATGAGAGAGGGATTTTCTCCCAAAGTTTCTCAGCCTGTCAAGAGGTTACAAAGTGAAGCTGACATATAACAGATACTCCAGATCACCAAGCTAAAAAAAAATTGTGCAAAAGCTCCAGAGTACAAGTCCATGGGGGATAAAGGCGACGACGTCGAAGTCTGGTCATTCCCCAATGAGCCAAGTTGAAGTGTAAAGTGAAATTCGACTATCAAGAGTAAAGATCAATTAAATCAAAGTCAGAATCATCATAAAGAAGCCAAAGTGGTCAAAATCAAGAAAGCCAAAATTCAAAATCAGTACAAAAGCAAGATGTCCATAGCTTTCAAGTAAAGACTGAAGAATTAATTGATTGAGTGGTGTAAATAGTTTCCAATGCAGAGATGAAGAAAGCCCAGATGATCTCCTCCTAAAAACCACCAAAAATCAAAATTTATTTTCAAAATTAATCTGATCACAATCACATGCCCAGTTGTGCACCTGTTAGTGAGTAGACACCCAAGGAAGTGTCTAGTTATGACTTGGGATCTCGCAAGACCCACGTGGCGCTAAGGACCAATGGAGTATACTTAGTCGATCAAGGCAATCGGTTGCCTAGTTAGGTTTCCAATTCGCCGACCATGCCCACTTAATTCTAAAGGAGTGCTTTAGGTGGAAGTCAGAGAAATACATGCTTTCTGCGGAGGCACCCAGGAGCAAAAATTCCGTGCAACAGCTCCGCCATTCGGTTATAAGAACCTCTGGCGAAGAGGAGCAAACTGTAGACACCAATTTTCTCCCCCAGGCGCTAAACATCAAAAATTCAGTGTGAACTGCGAGATCGGGCCTCAACCACCTTTAATTTAACCCAATCAGTCATTGCACCTACTCAATTTGGTGTTCCCCCAACATAATTTGGCCCAATTTGGCCCAAATCGGGCCCAATTGAATAAATCGGGTGAAAACCCACAAAATTCGGGCATAGATTGACTTTAATTGGACCATATCAAGGTTCATTGACCCTTGGCTCAACTCAATTGAGTCCCCCATTAACTCAATTCAACTTCATTGAGTTCAATTTGACTCAAAATTGAGTCGAATTAAAAGATTTGGTAAAAATCCCCAAAATTATTCTTAACTTGGCATTAATTTGACCACTTTAGGGTTCCCCAGGCTTAATTAAAACTTAATTAATCCTTAATTGATGTTCAAGATCAAGAAATTTCAAAAATGTGAGAGAAATTAGACTTAATTTGAGTTTAGAATTGAAATCGAAATCAAAATCGGAGTCGGAATGAACCCGAAACCACTTTTCATAGGGGGAGAACCGTTGGAATATTCCCTGGAATATGCCAACGGCTCTCCATGAGCCATTTTGGCTGAACCGTTAGATCTGTCCAGATCTAACGGTTGGCAAAAAATGGCTCACAGTTGGTCGGTTTGCTGCCTACCGTTAGATCTGATCAGATCTAACAGTGGAGATTGAAAAGGCTATAAAACCCTAATTTTTTACCCTTTTCCACCCAATTTTTTTAGATCTCTATCTTCCACTCTCACCCCTTAACCCTAATCTTGTTTACACCCCACCAACCCTAGTTTTCTCCTATAAATAGAGGAGAACTCTAGCAAGTAAGGGGCATTCAATAGTTCTTAGGAAGAGCATTCAATAGTTCTCTTAGGAGCATTCAATAGTTCTCTTTAGTTACATTGAATAGCTTGAGAGTATTCAAGAGTTTGAGAAGGAAAGAAATAGAGTTAGGTGAGAGTAAATTCATTTCCATTAGATCTTAGCCTTACTCTTTACTACCACCATCATCAACCATCATCTACATCTACACCACCCATCCTAATATAAACTTTGCACATTCAAACCTCACTCATCATGGGAAGAACTCAAACTAATTGAGTTTTTCTTTCCATTTTGAGGTTGGTTTAGAGAGAGTTAGTGGTAGATCACATCACTTTTCAAAAGAAAACTTTATTTTCTTCATTTATCATCAACAAAAGAGATTATCATAGCTTAATGGAGGGTTGATCAATGGGTTTTCATCACTCTCTCATTGGTAGATCTTAAGCAAAATAGGTAAGTGATCATCACCCCCTTTTTACTTGTGGTAGAGATTCTTTTTTGAAGTGTTGTATGATGTAGTTTAAAAAGAAAGTGAATAAATGTTGTCATTTCATGAATCTCACTTCATGGGTTTATTTTAATGTACTAATTAGTTACCTTTTTAGAATAAATATAACATTGTTAGTGATCTTATTTTTATCATTTTTTAACATATATGAATCTTCAAGTATCATTTTAGATAAGTACTAGTTTAGTTAATGTTCATATATCATGAAATAATAAGTGATTTGGTAATCTAACAAGATTGGCCTCCTTTGTATATCATCTCATCATAAAATAATGATTTGTTTTTCATGAAATTCATATTTAGTGTCAAAAAGGATATATTTAGTAAGAATAACAACCATTTAACCATGTTATCTAGCATTTGGGTGTATGGGGTTAATTTTTAAGTCACTATACCATAAAAAGAGGCCAAAAACGTGCTGGAATGCATTAGAAATTAGGGTTGTGTGTTAATTTCGGGATTCGGTTAGGAATTTACCTAAACTCGTCGAAATGTGACCACAATGGACTGGCACTCCTAAGTGTGACATGCGTGTCTACGCCACGTCGCACTATGGACTGGCACTCCTAAGTGTGACATGCGTGTCTACGCCACGTCTATGGTCTTGCACACTCGATTAGTTGGGTTAATTCTTAGATTAACCCCACCTTTGCAATAATCAAGATTTTTAAAACAAAGAAGAGAAACAACGTTTTCTACTAATCAAAGCATTTTGCATTAGATTTTAGATCATGCTTAACGCTATGGATTAGAAATCCTAGTTAGGACTCTAGATCTTCCCTAAAGCATATCACATAAGGATTATACTTAACATTAGGGATTAGAAATCCTAGTTAGGACTCTAGATCTTCCCTAAAGCATATCACATAATCATTTTACATTAGAATTTGGATCATGCTTAACGCTAGGGATTAGAAATCCTAGTTAGGACTCTAGATCTTCCCTAAAGCATGTCACATAAGGATTATACTTAACGCTAGGGATTAGAAATCCTACTTAGGACTCTAGATCTTCCCTAAAACATATCACTTAACCAAGGCATTTGCATTAGAATTTGGATCATGCTTTACGCTAGGATTAGAAATCCTAGTTAAGACTCTAGATCTTCCCTAAAGCACGTCACTTAGTCGAAGCATTTGCCTATTAAAATTTGGATCATGTTTAATGCTAGGGATTAGAAATTCTAGTTAGGACTTCTAGATCTTCCCTAAGACATGTTATTCATTTTTTTCAAAAGAAAGAGCATCTCATCGCCACGTGTATCCCAGTTTACACGCGTCTCCGAGGAAATCCCAGTTGGGTCACGAGCATAACTGATTTGCGCGTGTCATCATTTTTCAAAATAAAAATACTCGTATATCATGAGTACGTACGCGTGGCTTCCCAGTTTAGCCACACGTATTTTGAGCACGTGTGTGGGCCCCAGTATTCCCATATACAACTCATGGTCACGTGTATTCCACCTCATGTGTGAATGGTCCAGAGTCCATTTACACTTTATTGTAGGACTAGTCTGTTGTGCATCCAGGTTTGCATAGTCGAATATTTCCTCATCATAGACTAAAAATAAATTTACAAAAAGTCATTAGACAATTTCTTACCCATTAACCACTTTTAACCCTTTCACTAAACTCATTGATACTGTCCAAGACCTTCTAAACATTGCTAACCATGCATTTCCTGTCACTGCATATAAGTGTATCACTTGAAGCTTGTAGAGATAAATGAAGGAAAAACCTATCCTTGATGCTCATGTTTAAATATATACGAAGATATGTAAAGATATAAACCAACTTGATGACTCTCTTTAAAACTTCATCTTAGATCTTCCTACTTATTGGTTATGTTTCGATGACTGGAATGTGATTAAAACTATATATGATTAAGTTACTAACTTTTTATAAGAAGAAAGTTGAAGTTAAAAGGGGATCAGTACACTCAATTAAGGAGAGCAAATGGGAATTGGAATATTATTAAGCAACCAAAAACTGGTACTTCTAATCGAAGAGCTTTAATCACTACACTGGTTATAATTAATAAACTATAATTAGGTGCACTCTTTTTCTCATATGTACCATCTAAAAAAAATCAGCATCAATGATATTATTTTAAAAAATTTAGGTACTAACTGTCCAACGAACCACTAGACATTTATGCTAAGTCTGAGAAAAATATCACACGCCTAATACCATCTTAGACTTCACAAATTTCTATCATAGAAAATTCAGCAATAAGCATATCATACTTCGTTTTCAACTATTACAGGAACACCATGTACCACTCTATTAGCATATTGTTAGCATTCACGTAACATACTGTTAGCATACCATTAACATTCTATTACCATAATGATATAACAACCATGGTATCGATGATGATCAATATTTGAGAAATTCATATCATTTGAAAACTAATGATTAGGTTATGCAGTCAAATAGATCACAAAGAATCAACAAGAACAAGCAGGATCGATCAACAAGAACAAGTATTCTATTAACTAATGGTTAAAACACAAATAGAAAAAAAATTGGATGAATTTATCAAAATTATTAATTAATTCAAATAAATCCTAAAATGTCGTGAATTTTTTGAAATTAAGGGTTGAAGAATGGAGATGAAGAATACTTATTGCAGATAAAAGAGCTTTTTAGGTTACTCTAATGGAGGATTTGATGGGGAGAGAACCCCCAAGTTGAAGTCGAAATCGCACAAAGCTGTTACTTTAATGGTGATGATGTCGTTAAAGATAGATACCAACCCCATTAGAGTTAGAACCCAAGTTGAAGCTTTAATCGCACAAAGATGTGCTTCAATAGAGGTTTTTGGCGATCGGAGCAGACTAACCAAAGATCGGAGCAGACGGCGAAGAGATCGGACTTGTAGAGAAGATATCGGACATTGTGAAGAAGAGACAAGGGTTTAGTCTATTTAGAGAGAAAACCAGAGTCTCTCATCGGGACTCTGGTTCTTAGTAACCGGATCCGCGCGCATAGGGTAGCGCTCCCGCTCCCAAACCGCGGATCCACGATTTGAGAGCGGATCCGCAATGAATCCGCGGATCCAAAATTCCAAAAACGCAGATCCACATTTAGAATCCGCGGATCCATTAAATGTCTCCTTGTTTACATAATCAATAACATTCTTTTTTATAAGCAACTCTTCCTTTACCTGTTATACTTCACCACCAATGTGGGACTATAATAAAGCAACAACATCATTTAATATGATGCCTTTTTATGATCGGCTTTTCTTATGTGTCTTACACCACCTCACCAATGTGGGACTATAATAAAGAAACTACATAAACAAGCCTTAAGACACATACTCTTTAGACTTTGGTCAGCTGTGATTGACTTGTTACAAATACATGATTAGGGTTATATGGGAAAGTTCAAAGCTAAAGTAATTAAATTAATAAAAAATATGCAGATTGTTGTAATAAACCACTCTTTTAATTTTGGTTGTTTCCATAGATGGATTAAAAATTTATCTGAACAGATGAAAATTGTTCAATTTTTTTTTTTTTAGAGAAATTTGTTCAAATTTGTGAAATTTAAACTTGAAAAGATAAATTAGTTATGTTGTTTAATTTTGTTTGCTAGGTATTTTTAACATTATATATATATATAGATATATATGTAGATATGCACGTATTATAAAATTTTGATCACCAATTTAAAAATTTTGAAGCTTAAAAGATAGTTTTGTACGCTTCTTAATTATTTTGATGGGTACTTTAGCATTATATATACGGGCGCTCCGAAGGCGCTCTGAGCCTTGGAAAATTTTAAATTAGGCGCTCCGACGCTCCCGCTCTGGTTACTTAGCTCTGGTTTATATAGAAGGGTAAATAGGTCTGTAAAAAATGGTTAGGGTTAGTTTTCTTGTGCATCTATTGGGCTGAACTATTCGGCCGAACCACGACCTAAATCGGTCTACTATGTCATGTTTCCCGGAATACTAATATCTTGACTTTCAAGAGGGTTGAAGATTCTTCTTCTTGTTCACCTCCATCCCAGTATTCATCCGGAGTAAAAAAATATTCTACAAAATCGACCATGTTTAGTTTTCTTCATAAACATCCTTCATGAGGGTTTCAAGACTATCAATTCCCATCTCCAGGGAGGGTAACAAACGGCAAAAACATAAAATTACAGAGTCCGCTGCATCGAAACGATGTGCAACTACCCAGACGAGTCAAACAATTGTCATTTTGGTTTCCATCATCAAAGTTGACTAGGATGATGCCATCCAGAAAAAATGTTTAAAATGTAATCATAACTAAAAAGTTTTCGGAGATGTCATGCAAAATTACGGTTAAAGTACTACAAACATCCAAACCAATTCACTGGAGAAGAAACATTAAAGATAACTAAATACTAAAGAAAGCATTCTGCAATGTTACCTAAATCCAAAATGAGGCAATCCTTAGTCCTCAGATCAAAATTTCAAGTAGTACCTAAAAACTGTGATAATCGAAATAACAATTTTAATAGCCACAGAGCAAAGGACATAATGTAGACGGTGGATTATGCATCAGTGATCGGGTACTCAAACACAACATCTTTCCCAGAGAGCTTCCTGTAAACTCCAGCAAAGGTCTCTAGCTTGTATTCGGTGTTGTTTCGTTCCTTGGGATCCAGGAAAATCTGCAACAAACAAGAAACACCGTCATGTTAGGATGAAGGTAAAGGCACCTAAAGATCATTTAGAAATGGAGATAAAAGTTATACAGCAGTGGTTCTTATTTTACCTTGATAATTTTGGACCCATCAAGGCGGTACTTGATCCTCTTTCCAACAATCTCAGCAGGATACACAACATCCTCCAGCATAGCATCATGCACAGCAGTCAGTGTACGACTGCGAGGCCGTTGAACTGCTGACCCCTTCTTTGGTGGTCTCACTATCCTTCGGGTGGCAATCACAATCACATCCTATGAACAATTGTC
Organism: Macleaya cordata; assembly: GCA_002174775.1. Taxonomy (NCBI): domain Eukaryota; kingdom Viridiplantae; phylum Streptophyta; class Magnoliopsida; order Ranunculales; family Papaveraceae; genus Macleaya; species Macleaya cordata. The sequence continues at coordinate 48,964 of MVGT01000838.1, read as the reverse complement.
ATGAAATCCAGAGTTTCAAAAAAAACCCAAGAATTCAAGGAAATCGAATAGGTGTAGGATTAAGAAAACAACAAGATCAAAACAAGAAAACGAAACAGCTACAAAACCAGCACTGAAAAGGAACGACCAGTTAGGTGGTCATTACCCTGCTAGCTAAAAGAAGCAACCAAATTCATTCCAAAAATGGAATACTGGGTTACCATTTTACCAGAACAATAAATTAGGCACTTTCCAAAAAAATAATCATTTTTTTTTTCTTGATAAGCCTTCAACATCATTTTATCAGGCAAAAAGCAAAATGGTAATTTGTGTCGTCACTAATATCAATATTATCACTGACACTTGTGTTCAATTTCAGAAGAAATGGGATCTTGCTTGCATGCCTTTTAAGAAGCAGTACTAGGAATAACCATAATTAATTATTCAACAGTAAACAAAATCAGACGGTATATTTCCCAACAGTTTCAATGCATGGAAAGACTGACCAGCTTGCATAACAAGGAACAATCGCACAGAAAGACCTTGTCACACCCCAAATTCAGATGTCTGTCAGTAAGTAACTCCACTAATGCTTTGAGGTCAATTTGGTTTGTTCTGAGGTAAAAGCAAAAGTAAAAAATGTATCCCAAATCCTGCCTAAACCAAATATATGGATTCTCTGGTGTTACAGTACAAGAGATTGAGAGAGAGAGAGAGGGAGAAAGTGAGAGCATGTGCTTAATGGAACACTTGGCCATATGAAGTACAAAATCTATAAGCATGAGCAATTAGTACGACCAACAAAACTTACTGAATTAGTGCATCTAAAAGAATGAACAATTAGTAAAAGACAGAGACTTCAGCTTACTTTCCCGCTGAACTTCTTCTCGAGCTCCCGCACGAGCCTCACATGAATTTTACGGAAAGCCTTCCTCAGTCTGTAGGGAACATGGATAACTACAGCCTTTCGGTTCCCAGAAACATCAACTTGACTGCAATGATAAGCAAAGAATAAAATTATTTCCATAGCATGCAAGAACTTAATATAAGTGAGCAACCAACAGGCTTCTCTTACACTGCTGAATTAATGTAAAGATCCTTCAAGTCACTCTTGAGCTCCTGGTTGGTATTCTCCAAATCAAACAATGACTGCAGCAAATAACCAGAAATCAATGACAAAGCCAAAAGGGAACCAATAGATTAAAGGAATAAAGAAGAAGCACTAACCTGTGCAACAGTCTCGTCAAACTCAGTTGGTTCAACACCCTTATCTTTCTGGATTTTCCTCCTAGCGGTGTACATCTTGACAGTTCTGGTTTGTAGAGATACAATCGACTAGATATAGTTAGCAAAAAAATACAAATAAGCTAAAAAAAGTGCATTCATATCCTTAAAAGATAGATATGCTAACACAAAATTTCGTACTTATTTTGATGAGCACTAAACAAAAAGTAATGCTCTTACTTAGGCAAGACTTGTTGGACTATTCTCCCATAGGCCATGTATGTAACTGAACTCTCTTTTTTATATCAGTGTTACACAATTTCTATGTTCGATATCTAATAGCTAAAGCATTAGGTTCTGTGCAAAGTTTATTCTTCGCAAAGAAGCATTATCTTTTCACACTCTGTATCCACCTTCAAAGCAGAAAAGAGCTGTGTGCCTAAATTACATGAAAAAGGGGATCATAACAGTGTCTACACTCATTTTTTGAAGGGCAACCCAGGTTTAAGGAGACCCAGACCCAATTTTTCAAAAAGTAGATGTGTTATATCCTGTAGTATATTTTTCCATTTTGATCATCAAATACGATTTTGAGGACCCCCTCGGAAAGAAGATGGGACTGAACTCCATAAATTCAAAGGGTAAAAAAAATCAGTGGCACTATTCGCTCTTCCACAAATACCCACACACGTACTTTTTTTTTTACTATGTGAATGAAAGGAAGAAATCAAACTCGTTCTTGAAGGTGTCTATGTTATATTTCAACAGTGTGCTTTTAATCCTTCAGAGAACACAAACCAATTCCTACAAAAAATACTTAAAGGAGATTAAAAGTTTGAAGAAAAACTTTAATTCCATAAACATCTGATACGTTCCTTGTCCACTATCTCACGACTTAATTTTTATTTTTATGTAAGAGGTTACGCCCACAAAAGTGACTGAATCTAAACCCTATAAAACTAAAAAAACACTAAATTTTATCAGTATCAGATCAGAAAAACACATAAGAAACTTAATCTCAATCAATAGCAAAAACAAAAACAAAAATTCTAAATGATGTGATCTACTGATTTCTTCTCTTATGTAACAGATCCGAAAGTTTCAAGAGCATGGAATGCCATGAAGCTAAACCTAGCTACGAAGCTAAGAACTTACAATACGTATGAATGAAACCCTAAAATGATATAGAATCAAACAATTTACAATCTAAACCATTGATATTCGTTTGCAAAGATTCAATATATGGATTTCATACCTGACTTTTGGGAAGTAATATCAGATCTGCACCAAAGAGGCCTAACCCTAGTTGCAGTTTCGAAGGTGAGAGAGGAACCCTAGTATGTGTTTAAAGAAGGGTTTATAGTTGAGAAGCGAGAAAGTAACTGAGTATTGACGCCTACCTAATAACTAGACGGTCAGGATTAAGTTTCACATATACGTTGTGTCAAATCTGGACCGTAGGTTACTGTCCTGCACAGTATTTTAAACAAAAGTGAAAATGAGGATGTTTACGATACTTAACCTTATGAACTATTTCTTCTTAAAAATTTCAAGGATAAAATAGTCTTTCTCTTTTGTAGTATTTTATCCTACCAATCCCAAATTTGTAAGTTTTAGGGCAAGTCTAGTGGGATATGTAAAAATAGATCTCTTAATGTCCAACCCTAGTAAAGGTTAAGAGGTGTTTTTGCTCTAGTGGTAATCCCTTAAAATGGGTTAAAAAAAAAGAAAAAAAAAATAGATAGAGGAAAGAGAGAGAAAAAAGAAGGAGAGAAATATAGTTTGTTAGCTTTTTTAAAGGAAAAAAAAATAGGAAAAGAAAGTGCGAAAAGTTAGTTTTCTATTTAGGGCATTTTGAGCAAATAATCTTGTCAAGTTATTGAAACTAACAAATGACCCTGACATTTTCACTATTTCTCAAATAACCCTGAGTTGGACGGAATCATTAACTTTCCATCCCAAGGCTCACGTGACCCTCACATGGTCATGTAAAAGTACATAATTGCACCTAAACTAACCCAACCCCTCTCCAAGTTATGCAGTTATAATACCTTGGTTCTTTCATCCATCCCATATATTGAAGAGAATCCTTGCAGTCAATGGCTTTCCACATGGGATGTAAAGAGAAAGCAATGGCATACGAATGAACGATCGAATCCATTTCCAACCCATTTCTTAGCACAAAACCATGAATTGCTTTACCATCGCTCAGTTATTTCAAGTGGGCACAAGCTAAACGTATGCTACTAATACTAAACCAGTCAGGTTTCATCCCTGAAAACTGAATATGTCATTTGGAGGAATAAATCTATTGCACTTATTGGGTGTCTGTTTTGTGCATTCCCTCCAATAAGTGCATTCCAAGAGCTCACAGTTTTAGTCTCAATTCCATAAAAAACACGGTTTGTAGTGCTCATTGACCCACATTTAGCATAGTGTCACGGTACGTTTGTTTGGATATGCGTATACCATGACACAGCCAGTGGGCTGGATGAATATGCGTGGCACAGAGGTGCGCGCGCATGAATATGCATGACTGAGCCGGTGGGCTAGTTGAATATGCATGACCGAGCTAGAGGGCCCCGTGAAGCTTGGCGAAGCTTCAAGGCTTGGAGGAGGGCGCCCTCTAGCTCGGTCATGCATATTCAACTAGCCCACCGGCTCAGTCATGCATATTCATGCGCGCGCACCTCTGTGCCACGCATATTCATCCAGCCCACTGGCTGTGTCATGGTATACGCATATCCAAACAAACGTACCGTGACACT
>MVGT01000838.1:0-24314 GCA_002174775.1 Macleaya cordata | reverse complement strand
ACCCCACCGTCACCTCCACCATCACCACCACCCGATTTAAAAAAAATTTCTGTTTTTTTTCCTATTTTATCTTTAGGAGATTAATATAGAGAGAGAGAATTCGAGATAGATCAAGAGAGAGATCGAGTAAGAGAGGGGAAATAGGAGATCATAAGAGAGATCAGATCTGAATTTTTTCAGATTAGGTGGTGGTGCTAATTAATGTTATTAGAGAGGGAGATTGAGAGAGAAAGAAAGAGAAGAGAAAGGGAGGGAGAGAAAGAAAGATAAGAGGGAGAGAGAACGAGTGAGAGAGAGGGAAAAATGAGATCGACGGTGGTGGCTGAAGGTGGTGCTGTTGTTTGTAGGGTGAGAGAATGAGAATGAGAGTGGAGGTGACGGTGGGGCAGTGGAGAAGGATGGGGGGTGGAGAAAACAGGGAAAAAAATTTCAAGGTGCATGGCGGTGACAGTGGGTAATGGTGGACCATTGGTGGTAGGGGTGGGGTGCACTTTTGATGGGGTGGGTTGTTTCAAAAATAAAAATTATTAAATTAGGATGGCTCATAGTTTTTGTTAGGATGCTCAATAAACTAGTAATAAATAAAGTCTTACTAACTTAAGAAGATTTATCCTTATCTTTTAATTCTCAACCAAGTGATACATATAGACAATTAGATTTGAAACCCTAAATGCCTTGAGAAATTGTGACCATTGGATTAAAAGCTTTGAGATTTCAATTAAATTTATTTGGATAAGTTATGTAGAGAAAATTTTAGTGGACTACACATAGAAGTGAAAAACATGGACAACCTTGCGAGGGTAGCTTGGTGCGCAACCTCCACAAGTTTGTTTAATTTTTTTATTTTAAAAATCTAGAGAAGTATGGAAGTTGGAGATAAATTTAGATATGAAATTAAAATTCCTTGTTTTAGAGATAATTATAATATATTCTCTTTACCAATAAAATCTTTTTGAAAAGATTCCATTAGATATTCATTGTTGTAGAGATCAATTTTAGCCATTGGGTAGATACTTTATAAGATTATATTTTAATTTAAAATAAGTTAGGTAATATACTAAATACCATAAAGATATTCGAAGTTAGAAACATGGGGAGAACTTCATTTTGAAAACAAGTTGGACTAAATATTTGAATTTCCAAAAGATTTTATGGAAAAGTCATGCAAATTAAATAAGGCTATTTTTGGAAGCTCAAAACTTACCACATAGTTTTATGAGCCCAAAATGCCCCCAAGGTAGCAGGTACCCCTAGGAACAAATATTTAAGGTTTCTGAGATATTTTAGGCTTTTTATTAGGAGTTCAATATACCCTAAGACAAAAAAAAAAAAAAATAGGTTTTTTGGGATCCCCATTCATTCATTTCATTCTTACTTTGTAGAGAACAAAAAAAATAGAAAAAGAAAACCTAGCCGCCCCTTCCTTTCTAACCCTTTTTCCACCATTAAACCTTTATTTGAGATAAGAACCACCATTAAAGCTTTGTAGAAACGAAGGTTGGTGAAGAGGAAAAGCGTATCTGAGGACCCTAAGGAGGTGTTTGCGAAAAAGGTATGATAAATCAATCCTAAAGCCTTATTCTTTCAAGTTAAATCATATATATATATATATATATTAAAGTGGTTTGTTTATTAAGGTTTTGTATGATCTTGTTACTGTTTTCGTATGGTTTTGATTTCAAAACCCAGATCTAATCTTTCAAAAATTATGCATGAGTTTTAATTATTTGGATTAGTATGTGGCACTATAAAAAAGAAAAAGATGAAATGTGATAAGATTCATGAAAAAAAAAAGGAAAAAATCTTTCCTTATGGTGTTACCCCATGATGGTCCCTGTGGAAGACGGTCAATGTGACCGTGGGTAACACCCGTAATAGCCGATAAAAGAAAATAAGGAAGAATAATGTTGCTGTCAAAAAGTAATGCTTTATTATTTACGAATAATATTGCTGTAAAAAAGTAACGCTTTACTGTTTATGAATATGTTGTTGTTCATCTTTGAAAGTGTGATATATATTGTATATCAATTTTAACTGGAACTTCGAGGTAAGCATATAGTAACATAACCTGCGAACTCTTTGGTTCCACCATTAACAGGACCAAAACACTAATATTAAATTTACAGTAGGACCTAAAATTAAATTTCTTCTATTTTGCAGGTATGGTAGTTATATGAGCAGCCTTCGCACACATGCCCTTGGATGTACTTCAAGTGCATGATTTGTGGATGTATTGGGGCTTCGTATGTTGCTTTCCTGTGAGAGTAACATAAGTAAGGGAAAAAGGTATTTAAAATGCCAATTCCCATACTGTGATGGGTTCCAATGGTTAGAAGATGTTGTAAAGGGTAAAAGTTCTACATTACTGAAGTGTCACTTATGTGGGGATGATGACCATGCAGGGAAGGACTGCCTATGGGAAGGTTACGCATGTAGAAGGCCAAGAAGCTTAGGTTAGAGGCATATTTCAACCTCACATATAGACGAAACCCTGGTAAGAAGTTCCTTGTGTGTGACAAATGTCGCAACTTTGAGTGACTTTATGATGATGAAGGTTCCACTAAGCAAGAACAACTTCTAAGTAAAAGTCCTAGCTCTTATTGAATAAAGAGAAAACTTATTTCCTATAATATTCCTATTGATGATTTTTGTGATAAATTTCAGCTCAAGACAAGGATAGCTAGATGCTACTATTGTAACACCACTGAGCATATGGCAAATGATTGCCAATAGAGGTTCATGCCATGTACAGGACAAGGATGCAATGCAAAGATGAAGTTGGGGACATCATTTAAACAGTGGAGCCTAGGACATAAATACCTAAAGTGTGAAGTCTGTGGAGCCTTTGCTTAGTTGAAGGAGATGTTGTCAGCCTAAATAATCATTTAATTTCCTTAGCTATTGTACTATGATATCTATCATTTGGTGTATAATGACATTTATATATCAATATATTTTTTTACTTTTAAACCATGTGTGCATCCATGCATCCAAACTAACACATATAACTAGTAAAAACATGCAATTCAGTCACAAACATAACCTCGCATCCAAACTAACACATATAACTAGATATAACTACATCCAAACTATAACTATGTCCAAAATAACAAATATATCCCTACATCCAAACTATAACCATATCCAAAACTATAATCAGATCTAATCCATTCAGCCACAAAAATAACTCTGCAATTCAATCATCATTCACTAAATAATTACAAACGTCCAACTAACTAACCACATATATAGTCTAAAAAAGATCCACCTAATCATCATCATTCCAACATCAGTCCAAAAGAAGGTAATAAACAATACCAACATACTAAATAACATAGTCCAAAAGAAGGTGGTAAACCAATCCAACATACTAAATAAAAAACTCCAAAAAAGATTAAGAAAAGAGTTTTTCTGACCTTATATACCTACTTCAGTCCAGATTAATGTGCATTCCATTCAATTTCGATCTGAGCCCACCACTAATCCTCCCACTCCTCCTAGGTGGTGAAGGTACTAGAGGATAACTCTACTTCCAAGCATGTTCATTAAGTTTGGGCCTCTTACCACCATGGTCTGGTGTGGAAGGTGTTGGTGTTGTACCCCTTCCAACTCCACCTCTCTCATCTTTACTCCACCACCCCTGATTGCTGGTCTAGGAAGGTTTTTAGACAGTGGTGGAATAAAAAAAGTTAGGTTTATTGTGTAGGAGTATGTGGGGGTGTCAAGATTGTGTTGAGTGGATGGGTTAATATGAGTTACCTGAGTGACATTCGATTATTGTGATAACTGGAATTGTTGTGATGGCTGGGGTTGTTGTGAGGTTCTAGATGCTTCTACCCCCGTGTATGATTCTTCCTGAAGAAGTACCAACACCATCTACACACTGTCTCCCCATCCTCTTCCTCTACCATTATTACTTCCCCTTCTACCCCTTCCTATACCATTATTTGTTCTACCCCTTCCTCCTCATTTGCCTCCACGACCATTAACATATATGTACTTGAGATGCATCGGTCTTTATACCTCCCCCCTTCTTCTTAGTCTTCTCACATGCGATCCTATATAATATGCTGGACCAATGAAATAAATGAAACAACATTTATTAAATCTGTCTTGACTTGAAATATAAATAGAAATCAAAATAAAAAATAAGCATGGATCACCTTGGGTGTGAACACTTGTTGTAGCAGCCTTGCATGTGACCCTGTTATGACCAAACTGGTGGCATTTGCCACACTATCTTGGGTTCCTGGTGATACCATTGACTTCATCTTTGTCTCTTCTTCTTTGAGTTTTAGGCCTCCTAATTGGCCTAGAACACTCACGTGTCTTCACCACATTTTTGGGTTGTAGTCCCTATTTACTAATGATATTAGGGTTTGCTCCCCATTTTTTTGAAACAACTTATTTGAGTCCCGTTTTGGATGTAAATCGTCAAATGTCTGTTATTTGGTGCACGCATCCGTCACGCATGTGTCTTTGGACAAAATTACCCTCACGTCCTTCACGCGTGATGATGTTAGTACATGTTTTAAGTGAATACCCAAATTACCCTCGATATTATCTGGATACATGTCAAAATTCGCGAGGCAATAATCCAACGTTCAATATGCACCCAAAATACGACCGTTTAACGGTTGTATTCTTCTTCTCCAAAACCCTTTAAGGTTATAAATATGGGTGAAATTGAGTCCGAACCTAGCTAAAGCTCTCCACTTGAAATCAAGGGTAAACTGTAACCTAAATCATAAAAGTGTTTGTTTTGTTTCTTTTTCCAAATAGATTAGGGTTTCATTTGATCGTAAGTCGATCGAAGTGGTTGATAATGGGTGGAAGTGGTGATTCAAACACACGCAGTAAGGTAAGGTTTACTTCCTTATTAATTAAACTTTTATTGTAAAGAATCATACCATGCCTTAAGCATTTGGGTGTTTTCACACCTGCGTTTCTGCATCAATGGCGTAAGAAGGACAAAAGTCTAATATATGTATTTGCATGTATTTACAGTAGGGATTAAAATCTAAATTTTTTGGTATACTTCTTTCTACTTTTTTGCAGTATCTTTGCGATGTGACATGCAAAATTTGCAACTCTAACGCGCACTTAGCACCGACGTGCCCATTTATTTATTTACAGTGTAAGCAACAAAAGTGCGAGGTATTTCGCAAATTACTGATTTTCATAACGGACAAGAACCTAAACAGGAAGTTCTTAAAATGTCAAAACCCGACATGCAGTAGTTTTTAATGGTTTTATGAAGTTATTTTAGAGAGCATGGGTGTTGTGGCTTCTAGTTCCAGTCCAAAATAACATAGGCCACTTGGCTGTTTTGGGTGTAGTGAAACTGATCATTAGAAGAACAAATGCCTGTGGGTTGGTTCTCCATATAAGGAAGATGACTGTAAGGGTACTAGAGAGGTGAAGATTTCAAAGTGGAAAAGTTACGAAGGTGTTAAGTATATTGGGTGCAACCAATGTGATGATACACAGTGGTTCAATGAGGCCCTGAAGTTAAAAGAAACCCTCAAGTCAAACAATCCCCTAGGTGCTCGGCTCATCATTGACACCACTCCAGAAGATTTATGTACTAAGTTTCAGACTAATATGAACTTCAAAAAAAATTGAATATTGTACCTGCTAATTACTAGTTAATGCTATGATAATGTTAAAATAAAATATCCATTGTCATTCATTGTTTTTGCAATTAACAACATCCAACATACTTTTCCACCATGTCCAGAAAAATATTAAGTACATCAACCACAACAAACCACAAAGATCCATCTAACTCAGATAAATTTGCACAATTGCAAACTCTAACAAATCTCATCATGCACAAAAAATGAAACATCACCACCCTTATAATGTTTTCATCCATCACCCTGCTTAATGCATAGATACATACCACATACCAAGTCTAAAAAGAACTGATCAAATCTAAACCACCATCCACAACATAAAACACAACCACCACACCTCAAGTTCATAAAAAGACACAAACATCTAAGTTATATTATTCATCAAGTCTAAAAAAATGTTATCACTCCAACGTTTACTCTAAATACCTCTGCTAAGAGCCCTCCGTGGCTAGAGCTTGCCTCTAAAAACACCATTTGTCAGCTGAGAAGTCCCTACATCAAAAAAAGAAGGCATATACCCATGCACCCTAACAAAGTTGGCAACCATTTGAGTTGTTGCTTCTGATGTTAGAGCAGGTTGTGTTACATTTGCATGTACTGGTGCACTATATGATTCACCAATCATATGTCTACCTAAAGAAATAAGGATATTTATATGTGGAGTTGTTCCGTTTTGTTAGAATATATAAGTCATTCTACCTATTTAAGTATATAAGAAGTGAATATTACCCTTTCCTTTCTTATGCTTGGTTTGGGTCCTCTTGCCTTCTTTAGGTCCACCTTTACATGACCTCATATTGTGTCTATGTAGACCACAGTGGGTGCATTTCCTTAGAATCTTCACACCTTTTGGTGCCTCATCATAAGCTCTTCATCTTTGCTTCTTAGGCCTTCCAGCTCCCCTAGACATCTTAGGCTTAATGACTTCATATGGTGGATGTGTTTCACAAGTTTCACGAATAGTGTAGGCATTCAGATATGTGCTAACTCTATGGTAATGATTGCAATACCTGCGGAAAAATATAAAGTAAGTTAAAGCATGAACCTTTAAAAGTCCAGAAAATGAGACATACATAAAGTAATTTATAAATTTAATCTAATAAAGGTTAGGTTCTTACTCAGCCCATTTATTCCTCATCTTGTTTAGGATTGACACAACATGCACACAGGGTATCCCTATCATGTTCCAAACATTGCAAGTGCACATCTTCTCTTCAATATTGACAGTCCATCTGTTGTTGGTGTTATATTCATTCACACTAAACAGATGGTCACTGACACCATGTGTAAGGTCCATGAGTTTTCTCATGTGTTTTTGTTTGTCAATTTTCGTGTCAAAAGTAAACTCAAGAATATATTTGTAACTTGAGTTAGAGTCTAGAGAGTTTTGGGTCGAATCGGTTTGAAGAAATCTACAAAGGCTCCGAAGAACTCAACTTACCACTGGAAAATATCCTAGAATAGTAAGAGACTTAGAAAAACCAAGTACCATAGGTGGTTAGATCATGAGAGTGTTTCCCACACTTGAAATTGCCCTAAAATAGTTTTAAGAGAAAAATAACTGAATATGGGCTATTTGGTTTCGAAACCAAAAGCATAACTGATGGTTATTTTCAAATAGGGAACAAAGAGTTTCGAAATTAACAAGACCAAATTTCATCTGATGACATATCATCTGACAATAGATGAAGTTTGGTTTCGAAACTAAACAGCTTAGTTTCGAAACCAAACTTTAACTGATGACAGATGAACTTTGGTTTCGAAACCAAAACTATTGGTTTTGAAACTAAAAGACAAAAAATTATCAGTACCAGTTTGGTTTCGAAACCAAAAGGCATTGCTTTCGAAACCATCGCCCAGATCTAAACTTTTCTGACGATTTTTTTGAGCTATAAAGATATTCTTTTTCAACTATTTGCACATTCCCACCTAAGCATGTCTTAGTTGGTTTATTGGTGCGTGGGAACCATTCATGAGTGGGATAAGAGGGATAATGGAATGACCTCCCATCTCATATGATGATGTCCAAGAATAAACTTGTTTATTTTGGTTTAGATCTAGATATTTCACTATAAATAGGGGTTGATCTTCCATTGTTCAAATCAACCAATCACCCCAAACCTCAACAAGTGCTTGGAGAGTTTAGCTCGAAATTTATAGATTCCAAGCTTGTTGAACTTGGTTCAAATCCTTCCCATTTCAAACCAAAAACTCTATTTTTGAGTGCCGATAGATTTTCGGTGGTTGAGCTTGGAGTGTCAAGCTCATGGTGATATACTCGAGGAGTCGAGTATTGGTTCAAGGTACGGGACTTGCGGAGTTCAAGTTGGAGACACATCACTGTCCACTAAAAGGCAAATTCGTGGAGTTCGAATTTGTGGAAGAACTGTTCACCATAGCTGATGGAGCGTAGAGGGAGTCGTAATTCGTGTCCATCGAGTGGTAAATCTGTTTGTAAGTTTTCATTAACTTTTAGTGGTTTATTTTCTAGACTAGGTCCTAGGGTTTTTCCAGTTTGGGTTTCCTCGTAAACAAAATCTCTTATGCATATTTTCACTTTTTTATGAGATTGAAATATTCGATTTTTTCTCTTAATTCCGCATATTAAGAATCGAATAAGTCAATACTCTTGTTGGAGATTATTGTTTTGTTCTTTATCACCTTTATAATTTTTATTTGGTGATTGTGTGATCCTTAACTTTAGTCATATTGAAATATGGTTATTCCAACTAAAACCGTAGGGTACTTAGACTTTCACCATGAACCCTAAAGAATCATATGTTACTCTTGTGACTCTCAATGATCCTTGTTGCCATAGGAACTAATCCCCCTTGATCTAATGTTCTTGTATTCACCTTTCTCTCATACATTAGAGACATTATCATGATGTGAAACTTATCAACCATAGCAACCAAAGGTAACTCCTTCAACTCTAGAATCCATTTGTTGAAACTCTCTGAAAAGTTATTGGTGATGTGCTCACACTTGGCCTCTACATCAAAGTGACTCATTGCCCAACATTCCACCTTAGTTAAATTGTGCAACTAATTATAGACATTTTGATCTACCTTCCTTATCTGTTCAGCCATATCTTCATATTGAAGGAATGTGTAAGCCTTGGCTGCCCCACAAGCAAGGTGCATTAAGTGATCACCTTTGAACTTCTACTTGAAATTCTTATAGTAGTGTCTAAAGCAGTGCCTATGTTGGTTCTTCTTAAACAATGCTCCAACTGCCTCAAGTAATCCCTTACCTCTGTCAGATACAAATGAAACTTTGAGTGGATGCTTCTTTATGTGCCTGTTTAGAATCTCGAGGAAGTCATACCAAGTTTCATAACTCTCTATACGAAAGATGTAGATGGCAAGAGAAAAAAATCAATTATTCCCATCTAGTGATGTGGCTTCTAGGAATACACTCCCATATTTTTCCTTTAGGAAGCACCCATCCAAACCAATTAAGGGTCTACAACCATTGATAAAGTGGTTTGAAGGCTATGCACATTCCTGTGAACCTATTCTCCACTAGCTCGTTTGAACATGTACTTATACTCCCTGGATTGGCCAATAACAACTGTTTAACTAACTCTGGTCCTAGCTTGTACCCATCTTCAGAACTGCCATAAATCATCTCCATAGCAATGGACCTTGCTCTCCAAGCAACCCAGTAGCTAATGTCGGCAGTGCTCTCCATCCGGATCAGGAAGCCAATCAAGCTGCTCTTCTGATAGATCTATCACATCACCATCTACAGTGCTCTCCACATCAACCCTTATCTTCTGTTATGCATCACCTTCTTCTAAAGCTTCCTTCTCTGCAAGTATCTCATGAGCCATCACCTTGGCCCAAAACTCCTCATCCTGATCATCCGCAAGGTCTTTAACTGTCTCATCCCTGATTCCATCTATTGTGTTGTCATCCCTCGTGCTGCCATTTGCTTCATCATTAGCTGGCCTATCATGAATAATGTCATCACTCCAGTCTTCTTTTCCTGCTCACTCTAATCCCAGTAGGAGACATGTAAGGTCCTTTTGCACAAACCTTTGTTCTTCTATAATTCTTAGAAGTTTTTAGAGTACCCTTAGATGGTAATGATGGTTGTTCTAGAGTACACTGTGGTTGCACCTCTTCAGTAGGTTGGACTGGTGTAGGAATATACTGAGGTTGGGATGCTTTCTGTATAGATACCCTTCTAGCTGGAGCAGAATGGTCCAACCATATGTGTGCCCTACCCCTAGTGTCCACAACTCCTAGCAACCACCAAGATTGTAAATCTTCATCAGGATTCAATCTCTTCTTAACACCACCTATCAAACCTGTGAAGACCAATCTCTTCTTAACACCACATGAACAATGATGCCCCTATAGATAATCCACTAACCCCCAACCACTATCAAACACAGGTTGGTCCCTCCAATGGCCATCAAAATGCACTAATATGGTCTTACAATTAGAATTTCCATTGTGGTTGTCATTACAATAAGGCAAATTTCAACAGTAAAAAAAAACAGCAGCATGCATGCATTCTAGATGTTAACCAATATAAGACAAAGTATAACATATACAAAGAATTCAAAAACATGCCTGATTATACTTTAATAGGAAAGTAAAGACCACAAATACTTTAGGAAATTGAAAAAATGCATCATTGTTCATGTCTTATGAACAATACAATAAATTCACTTTAATGTTAAAGTGATGGCTATTAAAGCGTTGGTGGTCATATAATATTCACTGGGACCACCAATACTTTAGGGTCATCAAGTGAAGACTGAGATTCAAGTTTTGTAACACATTAAAAAATAGGGTAAGTTCAGAAAGTACCATGATTAGTAATGATTGAATGATAGGAAACAATCCAAACATGTTTCTGTAAAGTTGAATGATACAAAAACCACCATAGTCCCAAAAAAAACCCTTATATTGTAGTTAGCCCTAAATCAACCATTAAATCTGTTGAAGTGAACAACCATAGCATGTAGTCAATACATCACGAGCATATCTAGGATTCCCAACTTAATAATTGACTATAAAAGGCAAAATGGACGAAAATTTGGTTATGAAACAAACAAACCCTAAAACCCAAATCGATTACCCTAAACCAATATGAATTCCAAACCAAATCTACTCCAATATCATGGATAAACAAAATAAGCAAAAGGAAAGGAACTACTTACATGGATGGATCTTCCTCGGCCGCCATCTTCGTACCCTCGAATGGATGAAATCAACTTTAATAGCTCAAATGGATGAACTTATCCACTTTGATCTGACGACAGAACCCCAAAAATTGAACTGATCTCTCCACCTACAACCGTGTCTCCCTCACCAAACAGTAGAGACGAAAGAAACCCTAGTTTCTTTATCTCTCTAATACCTTCTGTTTCCTACGTTTGGAAGCTTAACAATTGGGGTAGGTATGAGTTGATTTGACATGAACCATCCTTAGTGATCACAGATCGTCGATGTTTTCCTAAAACCCTAGCCGTCTAGATCAAATCAAGGGTAATTTGGGTATTCACTTAAAGAATGTACTAACATCATCATGTGTGAAGAACGTGAGGGTAATTTTTTCTAAAAATACACATATGATGCACGCATGCACCAAAAAATGGACAGGTGACGATTTCCATCCAAAAAAGGGACTCAAATCAGTATTTCAAAAAAACGGGGACCAAACCCTAATTGCTAATTAGAAATGAGACTAAATCCTAAATGCCCCAAAATAAAACTCAATTGTATTTTAATTACTTTAGTTTTTTACCAAATATTTTAGTTGTTTACCTCTCCCCACACTGACACATGAGGAAGTGGCCTAAAGAAAGCATCATATGTGCACCTGTATGCATGCACATAATGATATGTATCCAGATACCTATATAGTATACATAACAAAGAAACAATCTTAATTAAAGTAGATCAATATTGTATGAAATAAACAAAATATTAAATTAAAATTTATTTGATGTTAGTGTAATGCATACTTGTTGAAAATTTTCTCCCTAAAATAAACTACAACACTAATGGCATGCACACATGGCATAACAGTGATCTGCCAAGCACATCATGTGCATGTGTGTGCAACCAAACCTACATTCCAGTGCATATCTTTGTTGTATCTTATACTCCAAAGTGTCTCTGTGGATGACTCCTTATCATAAAGATGGCAATGGTTCTTATGGTCTCTCAATATCCTCTCAGCCCTTGGAACAATACTGTCATCCTTGAACCCCCTACATGGCCTCTGTTTTTGCTGTCATAAAAAGCCTCATCATCATCAAATGATATTTATCTACAAATTTGTAGATAGAGAGCATCTTCAAATGAAGAATCAATGCATTGAAAGCCTCTAAAAAATTATTTGTAATGTGATCACACTTTGAGGTGACAAAGTGTGATCTTGCCCAATTCTCAACCTTTTCATCTTCCATGTATAACATTGCTTATAACTTGGCCTCTTCAAGCTTCTTTATCTAAGTCTTCAACTTAGCCTTAGTGTGTGACTTGGTTGCAACCCATGTTATCTTCTCCAAATTCAATCATGGATGTACCTTCTTGAAGTTATTCTACAAATGCCTAAAAAAATATCTATAGAACTGATTTAACTTCAATTTTTCCTTAAAAACCTTTTTCACAGCTTCTGCAAGACCTTTCTGCATATCTAACATAAATGTGAGAGGTTTGGGATGCAGTGTTAGTCTAAGAGCAAGTATTTCTAGAAAGTTTGCCCAAGTTTACTTACATTCTGACTTGAATTTGTAAATTTCTATAGATAAATAAACACCTCCATACTTGCCTTTCATAAAATAACCATCAAGACCTAAAATAGGTTTACACCCATTCACAAACCCATCTAAACTAGCTTTGTAAGCAATACAAAAACCTTTGAAATACTTGTTGGATGGATATATGCTAACACTAGCTATACTATCAGGATTAGTGATCAATACGTGATTGCAAAGTTCTAGAAGAAGCTGATAACTCTCTTCATAATTACTCATTAACTTCTCAAAACAATTGTGCCTTGTATACCAAGCAGTCCATTAAGAAATTTTCATCTTAAGCTTGAACAACACTTCAGCTCTAATATCTTTTGGCTTATATTTTAGGTGAGCCCTGAAGGTATCAAACGTGTTCCTAGCAAACCCACCTTGCATTAGCCATTGGGTGTTTCAGACTATGGTGACTCTCACAAGTGTACTCAAAACACCTTGACTTCAACTTAAAAGTATGTCTATCCATAGCAATGAACAGTACACCCTCCACTGACATTTGTCATCTTCACAGTACATAATACTATTTCTGCTTCATGTTATTGACTTGCTTGATCACAAATATTTTTGAGATAGCCAAGTCATTGATGTAATCCCTACACTCCTACATAGTGGGCCAAACCTGACCTATATACAACTCCTCACTGCCTATAGGACTATCCCCAAAAGCCTCCTTATCTTCCCCTTAATACAAATCATTAGTTTTAAAAACAAATTTCTTCAGCTCAGGGTTACTATCAACACTCTGCCTAATCAACTCAACAATATAATCTTCCTCATCAGCATCAGTAGGTGCATATTCTTCATCTTTAGTGGAGGCATCAGTATAGTACCCTTCATCTAGTTCTAAGGAGTTTATATTAGGTGGATTATTTTCTCGGATGTCATTAATCATATTTAATATGGGTACCTCATCTAAGTCATCCTTTTGCAAAAAGTTAGCCTTTTTTAAGAGATGGAACCCACCACGGCCTACTTATGACATGAGTAAAAGATAAACATGACAAACACCTCATGTGCAACAGTTAAACATGTATAAAAAAAGTACATTCGAGCAACATTATATAATAATATAACTCACAAAGAATCTTAAAAAATCATCAACTAACCCAACATTAAAGTGCATAAAGATATGATGTAGTATAAAAAAACTCATAGATTAGAGCACAAAAACAAAAGAAAAGATAAATTACTATAAAGCAATTGTGGTAACCATTAATTCCCATGGCCCCCAAAAAAATCCAACATAAGGACAATTATTGTGAAGCTTTGAGTAGCTACAATGGTAACCTATGAGTTAAAATCGACAAAAAGAACAACAACTAGATGCTACTATAGACAGAAAGAACATAGAAATTCAACCAAAAAAAAACAAAAAAAATTTATACAAACCCTAACCCATTTTACACTGTACATGGTGAGAACCGAATAAAAAATCCATACAAACCATACCGAATAAAAAATCTATACAAAACCTAAACATTATACCCTATATATAGAGGAATTATCGAATAAAAATCCATACAAAACCTAAACATCCTGTACATAAAAAAATTACCTTCAAATAGTCGACTCCACGAGTAGCAACTTCAACTCTCACCGAAATTACCTTAAATCATCAAAGAAATTAGAAAAAATTAGGACCCAAACCTTAAACCCTAACAAAATGAGCTAAAAATCACAAACAAAAGTTGAATCAAGTCATTATATATAGTTTTAGTTGAGATAAATCAACCCACCGGACTGTATGTGAAAGATCTGACCTTGCCATCGTCGGAAATGGAGGTGGAACTATCATCATCAATGCAGGACCCAAAAATTAACAAAATGGCCTGAAGATAAAAAAATAAAGATGAATCAAATTGTTAAAAATGTATTTAGTTGAAAAATAGACCCACCGCACTTTATGTGAAAGGATCTGACCTTGTCGTTACCGAAAATGGAGGTGGAATCGTGGGTTCCTTCGCCGGAACCTTAAAATGATGAAGACGATAGTAAAAAAAAAGCAATAAAAATTAGGTTACCTATTATAAAACCGTGATGTGGTTCTCCACATTCACGTGGTGGCATTAAACAGGTTATGGTAATGACACCTTGTCTCGTACGTGTTATTGCCTTATGAACCTCCCCATGCATCCATTTCTGTTTATATCCCCCTTCTCTTAGTTTATGATAGATAGAAAGTTACAGATATAAGTTTTATATTTTACGTACAGTTAATAAGAGATCAATCCCACTTATCTCGTATATACTTTTATACTTATACTGAAATTATAATACGTTATCAGCACGAGTCTCTACCAATCTCTTACAACAAGCTCGAGTCTTCGACGTTTTGTGATTAACTCGAAGGTCTTAGGCACCTCACAAAATAAAAAAGGTATACTTATGTAGTTTTATTTTTAAATGTCGAATCTAACAAAGCTTGAGTTTGGTGCTTTAGACATTTCCAGAAATAACTAACTCACATGGATCATAGATGCGGAATTACATCTCGAGTCAAAAGAACTCGTAGATACTATAAGAGAAGGAAATCAGGCGACCAAGCAGAGTTGCGCTGCTGCTCTTATTTTCCTTCGTCATCCTATCCATGAAGGACTGAAATCATAATATTTGACGGTGAAAGATCCGTTAGTCCTCTGGAATAATTTGAAAGACAGATATGTCCACTTGAAGGTATTATAACTCAGAATAATTGGAGAAACCTATGTCTGTAGGTCTTCAAATCAGTAACATATTATAACTTAGCTTTATTTAGAATAACTTCACAGCTGAAACTGTGTGGGGATACTGTTACTGATGAGTAACTGTTGGAGAAAACCTTCAGCACTTTTCACGCCTCTAATTTGCTTTTGCAGCAACAATATAGAGAGCGTAGGCTTTAGAAATATTCAGAGTTGATCTCCTGCCTTTTTGTTGCCAAGAAAAATAATGAATTATTGTTACTAAACTATGAATCTCGTCCCACTAGTTCTACGTCTGTACCTGAAGTTTATGCAGCGACTACTTCAGGACAGGGACGTGGACGACATGGTTATAAGGGTAGGCGCGGTAGACGCTCCAACAGAATAATTCTAGGAATGGGAATGATAAATATGCCCCATACCATCGACAGTGGAATAGTATGGATAATGCCAAACAGAATCCCCAGAAGAGGAATAATATTGATCCTTAGAAGAAGGATAATGTTGAAACTAAGCAGGGTAAAGGGAGAGGTTGGCAGAATAAATCCCCGAGAAATTCGGATGTAATCTGCTATCGTTGTGGCATGAAAGGACATCTTGCGTGTAATTGTTATACAGTCGAGCATCTAGTTGATCTTTATTAGGCTTTATTGAAGAAAGCTAAAATTGATGCTGAGACAAATTATATCTATAATAGTGTCCCTACTAATGATACCCATCTGGAGTTATTTGATGTGTTCCTCGATCTTGAAGGCGAAATTTGAGGAGACTAATTGGTGATGAGCATTTCATACCAATTAGAGTTTTGTTGTACTATTTTTGTTGTACTAGTTTTTACTTGTAAATATTTTGTATCTCCTTTATATATATATATATATATATATATATATATATAATATGAGTGTTTTTATATGTGCTTATTATTTCTTTATTTTGTTAAAGGATATGGACCCAAGCAGAGGCATATCCAAGGATATTGGTCTAACCAGAGACATATCTAAACAAAGCCTATATGGCGAGGATACTTGTCTAGCAGACAGTGCAACGACATACACGATCCTCCATGATAGTAAATATTTCACAAGCTTGAATATATTCAAGGCTAGCATGAATTAGCACGACCAGTTTAATTGAGAGCTTTGGCAGAGCTAGTATTATGTTACCTAGTGGTACAATATTTTATATTAACGACACATTATTCCTCTAGATCCAAGAGAGATTTGTTGAGCTTTAAAGACATACGTCGTAATGGATATCACCTTGAGACAGTAAATAAGTATGATATGGAATACTTGTGTATTACCTCAACTGTCTCATACCAGAAGCGTATATTAGAGAAACTTCCGACTCTTTCTTCTGGTTTGTATTATACGATAATAAGAAAGGTTGAATCTTATACCCTCATGAACCAGAAGTTCAATGACCCAAAAATGTTTATGCTTTGGCATGACCGACTTGGTCACCCTAGTTCTACTATGATGAGTAGAATAATCCGAAACATGCAGGGATATTCATTCCAGAACATGAAGATTCTGATGTCCAAAAATTATGCTTGTGCAGTGTGTTCCCTGGGTAAATTGGTTTTTAAACCATCTTTAACCAAGGTCATGGTTGAATCCCCAGCTTTTCTGCAAAGAATTCAGGGAGATATTTGTGGGCCTATCCACTGCCGATGTGGACTATTTTAGTATTTTATGGTCTTGGTGGATGCTTCTACGAGGTGGTCACATATTCGCATAATATCCACTCGCAATGTTACTTTTGCATATTTGTTCGCTGAGATTATTCTATCTAAGAAACCCATCCAATGGCTCTCAGATAATAGGATACACTGATGTCAAATATCTCTCCGACTTTCACAAAACTATCTCCCAATCTGGCTATGTTTTTACAAATAGAGGTACATCATTTTCTTGGCGATCTAACAAGCAAAGTCTTCTAGCTACTTCTTCAAATCATTCGAAGATTATTGCACTACATGAAGCTATCAGAGAATGTGTGTGGCTAAGATCACTGATTGGCCGTATCAGATGCTCTTGCGCTCTACCCTCTATCACTAGGGGTGTCAATTGGTACCCAAAAACTCGGAACCGAACCAGTACCGAAACCGTTTTTTGCGGTTCCGGGACCTCACTTTGTGGATCCGATAAATTTTGGATCCATTTCAGATCTACCCGTTTTGGATCCAAAATTTTTCAGATCCACCCAACGGGTACCCACAGGTACCCGGTTCTGTATAAATTCTATAATTTTATAGTTTAATTTACTATTATATAACAATTTTTTAATTTTTTTAACTTTTTTTAATTAAAAAAAAAAGAAACCAATGACTGTTATTTAACAAATTTTATAATTGAATAGAATACGAAAATACAAAATACAATTAGGTTTGTTTGAAAAAAATAAAAAAATAATAACTTAAAACGGGTATCGGGTACCCGCGGGTACCCGCAGATCCTAGCGGTATCGGATCCGGAACTACCAATGGAACAGCTTCATATTAACAGGACCGGATCTAGAACCTTTAGGTTCCGATCCGTTACTGACCCG
Source organism: Macleaya cordata (assembly GCA_002174775.1). NCBI lineage: Eukaryota > Viridiplantae > Streptophyta > Magnoliopsida > Ranunculales > Papaveraceae > Macleaya > Macleaya cordata. The sequence continues at coordinate 6,669 of MVGT01000838.1, read as the reverse complement.
TTGACACCCCTATCTATCACTGATGTACCAACAGCTATCTTTGAAGACAATGCTGCTTGCATATCACAAGTCAAAGCAGGCTATATCAAAGGTGATAGAACCAAACATATCTCGCTAAAGCTATTTCATTCTTACTATCTCTAAAAGAACTATGAGATTGATATCCAACAGATATAATCATGTGAGAATTTTGTTGATCTATTCACCAAGTTTCTGCCAGCGGCGACATTCAGAAAGCTGATTTATGATATTGGCATAAGGCATATGTATCATCAAGCAGACTAATATAAGGGGTTGCTCAATTAGGGGGAGTATTCCAATGCCAACTTTTATCTTACTGGACTTTATTACGTTGTACTATTTTTTCTATGTCAAGCTTTTGTCGCTTTTTGTTTTTCTTACCGAAGTTTTTTTAATGAGGCAGCTTATGCGAGTCCAGCACTATCCTAAGTCTATTGTACTCTTTTTCTTAGCTTAGGTTTTGTCCCTTTGGGTTTTTCTAACATGGTTTTTAACGAGGCAATTATCTTAGAATGGTGGACATCAAAGGAGGAGTGTTATAAAACCGTGATGTGGCTGTCCACATTCACGTGGTGGCATTAAACATCTTCTGGTAATGACACCTTGTCTCGTACATGTCATTGCCTTATAAACCTCCCTATACATCCATTTCTATTTATATCCCCCTTCTCTTAATTTATGATAGATATAAAGTTACAGATAGAAGTTGTATATTGTATGTACAATTAATAAGAGATCAATCACACTTCTCTCGTATATACTTTTGTACTTATACTAAAATTATAACATTACCAACGTTTTTTAGATTTTATACCCTGCTTGGTTTAATCTTGATCGTCAATTTGGCAGACTCGATCTTCACCGTATACCTCTTTTGCACGTGCGAGCCATATTAACAGAGATAATAGCCTTTGGGATAATTTTATAATTAATTAAAATGTTAAGGGTAGTTTCGTCGCTTTAGTGAGGTCCCTTAACGTCCCCGTCATTTTTTGAACTAGTCGAGATCTTCATTTTTTAAGCATAAAAATTTGAATTTGGATACGAATTAGTTAAAAACGTTCTAAAACATAGTTTTCTGTTTTTAAAATGCAAAAATATTTTTGCACTTTTTTTTGTCAAAGTAGTAGTATGTTTATTTGTGCAAAAATATTTTTGCATTTTTTTTGTCAAAGCAGTAGTATATTTATTTGTGCAAAAATATTTTTTTAAATGTAAAAATATTGCAAAAATATTTTTGCATATAATTTTTAGTAAAAGATTTTGACGAATTCATATATTTAGAAAGCAATTCATCGAGATCTTCACTTCTTCTTTTGTTATTGCCAGATTTTGAAGCATGAAAATTTAAATTTTTGATCCAATGTAGATAAAAAAACTAGTTAAAAATATAGTTTTATGCTATATAAATAATTTTGTTTTCTTTAGAAATAATTATTGTTGACTGGTCTCATGTCGAAGATCTCAATGAATGTTTTCCAAATATATAAATTTTTTAAAAAAACTGATTTGTATTTTCAAATTTATTACATTTTTTATGTGAAAAAAGCAGTTAGTTAGAGGGCAGATATGTCTTTACACTTTGTTTTGAAGTTTTTAGCTATCTATTATCTATTATAATATACTATAGGAGAAGCCTTTCTCTATCACGTGTCTCTCTCACAAGCATTTCCTTAAATCATGCCACATGTCACTCTCTCTCAAATCTTTTGAGTGTTGTTATTGACACTTAAGTTTTTTATAGGTTGTGGCATACACTCAGGGGTATCCCTTAATTTATCACTTTTATCCCACATTTTGATTGGGGATATCTCACTTCAAAACATTAATTACTATTTTTCATAAAATATCTTTCTTCCGCCTTTCCCTCTCTTTCCCTTCGTTTCTAAAAGCTTAGAGGTCGAGCTCACAACCCCTTGAGGATGAGCTCCTAAACCACCATTTAGAGGAAGAAATCAAGTGTATTTTTTTCATTTGAGAGCATTCAACGAAGGATAAGGTCGATGGCGAGGTCGAAGCGACTCAATCCACCTTCTCTTCTACCATCTGACAAAGAAGAAGGGTAAGGGTTCGTTTTTCTTCTTTAATCTTAATTTTTGTGGTTGTTTTTGGATGAGGGAGTCTTGATGGAAGGTCTGGGCATCGGGAGGAGGAGACTCGACACTAAAGCTCGTCCGTGGATGAAGGAGTCCTAAGTGCAGGACTCGGCTTCGGGCGAGTGAGTCTTAGTACTAGGGCTTGCCTCTGCGTAGCCAAGTCCTGTTCGTGAGCCCTAAATTCCGATTCTCGTTTTTTTGACAAAATAACAATAAAAAATTAAAAAGAATTGTTACAATACCTTCGAATGATGTGATTGAGAATTATTTATGAAATTTGAAGGACCACCTGTCTCATCAATTGAGTTTTTTTACAAATCTCACTCATTAATGGAGTTTTACTAAAAATACAATCATCCTCTATGAAAATCTGTGTGAAATAAACCCTACTACATAAGGGATTTAATGCACGGATGCTTGAGGCCGAAACAACAACGAAAAATTTATTGATGATGGAACGAATAAATCCGTTGATGGTCGAGTCGATTTTTCCACTTTCTCTCTTTAACCTAATCTATTAAGTTATAATAAATTCTTTTTTAATTATTAATAAGTAGAAAAATAGTTTAAAAAAATAAAAAAGAAAGCCACCTCCAATAAAAATATTTGTATATTAAATTGATTAAAATTAAACAAATTTAGGCCACGACCTATAAAAAACTTAAGTTTTAAGAATAACACTCAATCTTTTTCTCTCTAAAAATTTTCTCTTCAAAGATTTATAGTAATTAGAGGATCTCCAATGCAATGTGAATGTGCTGCTACGTAGAAAAAATACACATTTCTCAAAAAATAATTCTTCAAATGCTAATTTGAAGATATAGTTTTAAGTTGAGTTGGCAGTGGAATGGAATGCCATTGGTGGAATGGAAAGACACTATTGTGAAAAACGAGGACATTGTGAAGTTGAATGTCCAATTCTTTTAGGGTGTGATTGGGTCGCGGTGATTGACTGTGAGAATTTGAAAACCGTGCGAAAATATGTATTTTAGTTGTTTGGCTCATGGGAATAAGAGCTCATTTGAGAAACCATACACGCATGAGAATGCGTGTTCACGTTCCGACCTCCCCCCTCGGAATGTGAATTCATCCTAAATAATAGCCGCCATGTCATCATATAAAAGATTATTTTTTCATTTCCCAATTTTTTTTTCATTCTCTTCTCTCTCATCTCTGATCTCTCTTCTTCCCCTCTCCTTCACATCTCCAACCTAGAAAACCCTATCTCTCCAACCAGAAAGTCTCGGTAGCATGTGTTATTTTTCTGTAACTTCCTTCCATCTCTCTCTCTTTTGCTTGAATCTGTAAGGAAGGCAAAGTTATTTCTCTTTCTTTTCCTCTTTTCTCTCTCTCCTCTTTTTTCATCAAGATTTCAGCAACCCCTTTCTCTATATCTTCCTTTCATCTCATTCTACAAGAGATTTATGGCTAAAATAAGATTTTTGGTGGATTAGTTTTGGGATCTGGATATTTTTTGGCATTTAGGTTTATCTCAGCTATCTAATATGATCTCGTCTCTATCTGTTTCTGTCATCTCTCTTTCTTAGATCATAGATCTGATAATTTCCGGCGAAAACTAATAATATCAGCGAACAAATCAGATTCACTCCTTCTCTCCCTCTCTTCTCTGGTTTTTTTTATCATAAAAAAAAATTTAAAAGATTTAAAAAAAAACCTCTTTCCTCACCAACTTTTCTCAGCCCTACCCAAACATCAACAATTAGAGGAGTGGTTATTCACTTTCTTTGAAAAATCAATCCCCAGCATTTGGTTTTCACATGTAAGATCAACTCCCCTGACCCAAACAGACTTTTAAATTCTAGACATTCAACTTCACAATGTCCTTATTTTTCACGTCAACTCCACCAATAACATTCCATTCCACTGCTGACTCAGTTTATTTGAAGAGTTTTTTTGTTGGGAAATGAATAATTTTTCCTATGTAGCAGTCTTATTTTACCACTCATATTGCATTAGTGACGCTCTTATAATCTTAAAGTATTGCATTAGTGACGCTCTTATTGCATTAGTGACGCTCTTATAATCTTAAAGTAACTAAACTTTCTAATTGTAATAATTTTCTTTCCCTTTAAAAATACTCTCCGTAAAAATTTATAGTAATTAAAATTCTAAAATAACTAAACTTTCTAATTATTTAATAGATTTTTTTGTAAAAAAAAAAAGCCCGCGTGCAATATTGGAGCTAGTTTTGAAATGTTTGTGTAGGTTTTGGATCAAAATATTATTAAAAAGTTATTTTTGGTCCTCCAAAAAAAAACCCCCAAAGAAATCCTGAAAATATCTCGCATTTTCTCAGATTCCCTCTCCATCGTCCGCAACGTACACAACACCCTAATGCCATGTTTGGATCGCAGAAATAGAATCACATTCCTAGAATGTTATTCCTAGGAATAACATTCCCTTATTTTATATTTGGTTCAACCAGGAATAGGAATATGATTCTTACCACATTCCTATTCCAGTGTTTGGTTCATGCAGGAATAGGAATTCAAAAAAAGGCTAATTTTCCCCTTATACCCTTTCCAAATATATACTTTTCAAAACAAGCATGGAAATAAAAAATTTATTCATATTTTTCATAATAAGCTTAGGAACAAAAAATTAATTCTTTATCAAAAAAATAAAAATAAAAAATTAATTCATATTTTTCATAACTCATATATACTTCATTGACTTATAATGTCTCAAATGAAGATCCGTCGATCTTATTCTTTTATTCTTCTCTTCTTCTTTTTTTCTCTTTTAGAAAGAAGTCACGATTAGGAAAAAAGAAAAAAAGAGGTTGAAGTGTCTAAACATAGTTTGGGATTGTATTTGTAAATAGTGAAAATATGTAAGGATAAAATTGTTTTAAAAAAATATCATGATTGATTTCGGGGGATGAGAATGACAATCCCACCTCCCCCCATGGGATTGCTATTCCTCCTAAATGGGGGAATCTCATATTCTCGGGAATGTGATTCCGGCCTGATTCCGCGAACCAAAAACAAGCTTGGAATCACATTCCCAGAAATGTGATTCCATTCCTGCAATCCAAACATGCCATAAGGGTTTGTTTGGTTGGTTGGAATTGGAGGGTGGAGTTCACCAATTACGATGAAATCCGAATTTTAGGTGTTTGGTTCACTCCAATTCCAACGAATTCGAACCTCCTACCGAAATATTTTCGGCCTCCCAATAGAAACCGTAATCAGACCTCCCCTCAGAATATTATTTCTATCCTGACCAATTACGGCCACGTCACCACTATAAAAATCTTAACATAAAATTAGGTAAAAACCCCATGGGGAGAAATTAATTAGTGTTTAGTATTTAGTTTTATCAAAATTCTTAAAAACTCAGGCTACTTATTTTAAAAATAGTGGTTAGTCTTTAAATTTTTTTAAAATACTGTTTTAGTCCAAATTCAATAGACGTGTACCATTTGAAATAAATTACAATACCTATTTTACCCTTTAAAACCGTTTCGATTTAAACAAAACGTTTCGGGAAGGACATCCACGTTTTGGAGTGGGTAGTTTTGATTACTTAAAATTCCTTAAATTTAGGAATTCTTAACGATTTAACTTTCCATCCCAAAACTATTTATAATTAGTAACCCCAATAAAAAAAACGTCAAATTTAATCAGGTAATTTTTTTTTTTGAAACTTCATAACAAATTGATTATTATCCAAAAAAATCAATCTCTATTATATTTATGTTCATTAAAATTCGGAATATAATATTTAGTTTATTTATTTAAATATTCAAATTTTGCAAACTTTTATTATTGCATATTAGTTTATTCGGTATTTATATTTGATTATTTCTTTTCAGGTGTTGTTGAATACAATGGTATACATTGAAGAATTATTGGAGCAAATTAGTAATACTTGTCAAATTTCTGTTCTGGAAAAGCCACAATTGAAATCAGATGCATGGTCGAATATATTTACAGGTGTGGGACAACTTTTTCCTGGTGGAGCAAAAGAATTTCGCAAAAAACTCAGAATGTACTCTCTTCATTCTGGGTACAAGTATATATTATTGAAGAATGACCTTGAACGTGTTACTGTAGTATGTAAACTAAGAACAGAGACTGGTTGTTCTTGGAGCTTACATGCGTATGCGATGTGTAAGAATGGTACACTCTTTGTCCTCAAAAAGTATGTTGCTGAACATACGTGTGGCGGTGGTTTGATCGATATTACTAAACCAAATCTCTCAAAAAAACTTGTTAAAGATTTGGTCCTTAACGAAGTTAAGGATAATCCCAAAGTAACACCCAATTCGTTATCTGCCAGTTTTAAAAGGGATTATGGGGTTGAACTAAAATATTATTATGCCTATAATGGCAGAGAAATGGCTTTGAAGGAATTATTTGGAGAAGAAGAAAAATCTTATTCACAATTGTTGTGGTATACTGAAGCTCTAAAGAAGACAAACCCCGGTAGTTACATTGTTTTGGATATAAATCCAACTACAAAGCGATTTGAAAGGCTTTTTGTAGCTTTTGAAGCCTGCATTTTTGGCTTCAATTATTGCAGGCCA
>MVGT01000842.1:97239-109646 GCA_002174775.1 Macleaya cordata | reverse complement strand
AGCTGGGACGGCAGCTGCTGCCGCTCCCTCCGGCAGCAGCTACTGCTCTCCTTCTTCTTCTCTCAATGCCTCTCTCTCTCTCTCTCTCTCTAGCTCCCTGTCTCTCTCTCTCACGGTTCTTCTCTCGGTTTCTCTCTCAGTCTTTCTCAGTTCCTCTCTCTCTCAGCTCTCTTCTTCTCTCTCAGCTCTCTTCTTTCTCTCGGTTCCTCTCTTCTTTCTCTCAGTTCCTCTCTCTTTCTCTCTTAGCCTTTCTCGGTTTCTCTCTCTCTCTCTCAACTCTCTATCTTTTTTTCTCTCTTAGCTCTCTTCTCCTCTCTCAGCTCTCTTCTTTCTCTCGGTTCCTCTCTCTTTCTCTCTCAGTCTTTCTCGGTTCCTTTCTCTCTCAACTCTCTATCTTTCTTCCTCTCTCAGCTCTATCGAGCTTTCCTCTCTTCTTCTTTTCTTTTTTTCCTTGTTTTCTTTTTTTTTTTGATCAGCACTCAGCTGATTGGGGGAGAGGGAGGTGGTGGATGATTTTGGGTCACGAGCTGGGCTGCGGGTCAGGCCAGCCCGTGTCCCCCAGACCTGGTTAAAAAAAAATCCCTCTCTTCTTTTTTTTTTTGTTAGCCAGCTTTTATTCTTCTTATTATTATTATTATTTTTATTAACGGGATTTCACAGGACACTTGTCCAAAATCTGGTGGAATGTTGGGATTAGCCAATCCCAAGGACACATGTGTCCTTCTAGAACATTAGGGTTTTTCTATATATAGTATTAGACTAGATATTTTTGGGGGACTCTTTTTTTTTCTCTCTTGGTTTTTTCTTTCCTTTTCTTCTTAGAGTTTTTGTCTGAGAGTAGTTTTTGAAAGAAAGAAGAAGAGAGGGTGACGTTTGGAGCTTGCTGCTAGGTGGGAGAGTTTTCTATTTTGGGTAGAGAATTTCTTAGGGTTCAAAGTTTGATCTACACCATTTTTAGTTTGAGAGAGAGTTGAGAGAGAGAATTAGTTAAGAATTCTAGGAGAAATAGAGAGGGTAGAGATTCTTTTAGTCTTTGGTTCTCATTTGCTAAAGGAGATGACGAAATTTTAATTTGGAGGAAAAATCTCTACCATTCATTCCAATCAAAGGGGGCTCTCATACATGCATCTTAGGATCTATGCTTGCTAGGTAAAATCTCTTCATCTCATCTCTTATATTTTGTGTTTAAAGCATGTAAATTATGAGATGATGTATGTGATGGTGTATGTGATGATGTATGTGATGATGTATGATATGATGATGAAATCATGATGTAATGAAGGATTTAAGGTTAAAATGAAATTCATGCATGGTTTTGATTATAAATTGGTGTAAATTCTAATTTGATGTCTATGTTATGTTATTTAGCATAAAATGCATAGATCTAGATTTTTATATGAGATGATATTTTTACATGCATGTATGTATGTGATGGACCATGCTAAATGGATGTAAATCTTGGCTTTAAATGCTTTTATAATGAATGCTCCATAACCATGATATATGGATGATATCGATGAAATATGTGATGATATGGTCTCTTTTGATTTCACATGAATTATGGTATGTTTATTTTTTTTTGATTTGAGAGTAAATATTATTATGTTTTCATATACATAATATGCTATTAGCATATCATTATTGATAATATCATGTGGATGAATTTTTCTCCATGCCTTTGTTTGCTTGTCACATAAAAAAGAGAGCTAATAAGGCTTTAATTTGTATTGATTCCATGTTATATATCTTGATCTTCATGTTATTTAGCTTAATTATGGCCTAATGCATATTATGAACGGTTTGGATCATTTAAATTCATCTTAGATTTAAAGATTGAAGCTATTTTTGCTCTCTTTTTACATATCTTTGAGGATGAGATCTCCATGATGCGTGTTTTGCTATAATATGATGGTGCGTGATTGATTATCATGAAAGTGTGTTTTTGGTCTCTCACAAAAGAGAGCAAGAAGTGTAGGTTTTAATGTTAGAAAGTGAGCATTTGCCTTGATCTTCTTATATAATCTCATGCTTTTTGACATGTTGAACATATTAGACGGTGTGGATCGTCGAATTTGGTTTAAGAATTAAGTGTGAGGCCTTAATTGGCTCTCTTTTTCTTATATGTTTAATCTCATGCACCTTATGCTCGAATTCATGTTTATGATGTCATAATGATAAGGCTCGATATAATTGATGTGCTTACACTACGTTTTGTGTTGAAAGCTTTAACATCGTGAGCGCGGAGGCAGGTTACTTCATTTTACTTGTTTATTAATATCGAGTAATTAGTAGCCTTTTTCTTCATGATTTAACTGCTTTGATAGCTTTAGGTTGAAATCGAATAAACTTTGCAATAAGCTACCTTCGGGCTTTCGGGCCCGTTCTCTTGTGGTGAGCCCATGGGCCCATCCTCTATTTTGGGCCTTAGGGCCCATCTCTCCTCTTTTGTAGGCCTCAGTGCCTACGCTCTTCCTTTTGGGCTCAAAGCCCTTCCTGTGGATGTGGGCCCAAAGGCCCACCCCTTTTGTTGAACCTATCGCTCCAACTCTTTCTTGCGGGCACATAGCCCATTTCATCTTTTAGGTCGTAAGAGCCTTATCCTTTCACTTGGATCTAAGGATCCATGTCTCTCCCTATCAAACCTAAGGGCTCGATAGATCGCCAAACCTTAAAAATAAATAATAATAGAGATTAAGGTCTCTAGTTTAGTTCCCCTCTAGGGTTAGGGCTTGGTGCTTTAGATTCCTAGGTTGCATTAGCCTAGGGTTTCGTGTTATTTTCTGGAGGACTTAGGGTTTTACATGAGCTAAAATTCCTATTTTACTCTCACCTTTGTTTTAAATGTTTTAAAGTTTTGAAAGAAAATGTTTTTCAAAATTCATCTCATTTAGCTTAGGGTTTCATGCATATAGGGTCGAGATCTTCCTAAAACAAATTAGGGATCTTTAGAAACCCTCGTGCGACATTAGAGCGTAGGGCATGCATACATCGCGTCCTATCGACGCTCGTTTTCTTCCCGGGCACACATGCATGGTGTGATCCCTTTTTCCTGGGCACATCCTATTTTGTATGTGATCCAATCGTGAGATTCACACCTAAGGGTGTTATGAGTCTGTCTTTTTTCTAGGCACGTGTCCAGATCATGTGATCCCTCTTGAGGTTCACATCTACGGATGCTATGAACCCTTTCGCCTTTTGGGCATATCCTATATTGGATGTAGTCCTGTTGTGAGATTCACACCTAAGGGTGCTATGAATCTGCTTTTTCTCTGGGCACGTCTTATATCAGACGTGATCCCTTTTAAGGCATGTATCCTAATCACGTGATCCCTTCTGGAGGTTCACATCTACGGATGCTATGAACCCTTCTCTTCTTTTGGGCATGCGACTATCGCGCATGATCCTGCTCAGACACATTTTATGTTGAACGTGATCCCTATTTTATTCGGACACGTGTATACAACACGTGATTCCATTTTGGCATATGTCTAAGGACGTATTCGCCCCTTTTGTGGGAATCGCATTTAGGGACGTGACTTCTCTGTTTCAGCGACACACGTATAACGTGTGAATCGTTTGAGTTTTATGTTTAAGGACATGACTCTCTCTTCGATGCACGTGGTATACTGCACGTGATCGCTTCAGTGTATGGTGTATACAGCACTATGTCGCCTGATTGAGTGTACGTGTACATATTACACGTATCACACCCTCTGTTCGTGCGTGGATATAAAGCATATCCGCGTCACCTTGCTTTTGCACACGGGCCTACTGATGGCCCGTGTTGCTTTCTTTTGCTGCATTCAACCAGATAAATGTATGCATCTTCTACGCCCCAGAACTACCTATCCTGACACGTAGATTTATGGGGGCTTTTTCTTTATTCTTTTATTTATTTATTTAGCGCAGTTGTTGTTTATATATAGCATTACTTAGTTTTAATCATTTATCCCCTAAAAACCTTTTAATCGCGAAGTAGAGGCCGTCCTTGCGGATGGGCGGTTGTTGGGTGCCTAACACCTTCCCAACTCGTACCTTGATCCCCTTATCCATTTCTCTGACCGTAGACCTTCATTTGGATTATCGCCATGGTTTTTCTGGGAAAACTAGTTTTAAGGTGATTTTTCAAAATCTTGTGTCCTAATTCCCATAAATCAGGTGGCGACTCCATACCCTTATCACATTCATTCACCCCCACATGGGCGAATCCTATTTCGCGTTTTCTACGTGTTCATTCTTCCTCTTCTTCGGAGGTAGAGAGTAACTGCGCTGGGAGGTGCTGGATTCCAGCTCCACATTAACCACATTTTTTGAGACTCAAACGATCTAAAAATGCACTTACAGGATAGTTATATGCTTTATTTAGACTTAGTAAATTGTTGCGGTCTAATTTAATCAAAAGTAATATTTAACTTTGACCATATTCAAAAAGTCGAACCTTTCTCTAAGCACATTTTTTAGACTCAGACGATCTAGATACACCCGTACGTTAGTAATGGGCTTTATTTGGACTTAGTAAATTATTGCAGTCCAATTGGATCAAAAGTTAAATTTAACTTTGACCACATTCAAATAGTCAAACCTTGCTTTTAACCACATTTTTTGAGACTCAAATGATATAGAAACGCACTTACAAGATAGTTATCGGCTTTATTTGGACTTAGTATATTGTTGTGGTCTAATTTAACCAAAAGTAATATTTAACTTTGACCACATTCAAAAAGTCAAACCTTTCTCTAACCACATTTTTTGAGACTCAAACGATCTAGAAACACCCGTACATTAGTAATGGGCTTTATTTGGACTTAGTAAATTATTGCAGCCTAATTTGATCAAAAGTTAAATTTAACTTTGACCACATTCAAATAGTCAAACCTTGCTTTTAGTCATATTTTTTGAGACTCAAACGATCTAGAAACGCACTTATAAGATAGTTATATGCTTTATTTGGACTTAGTACATTGTTGCGGTCTAATATAACCAAAAGTAACATTTAACTTTGATCAAATTTAAAAAGTCAAACCTTTCTCTAACCATATTTTTTTAGACTCAAACGATGTGGAAACACCCGTACGTTACTAATGGGCTTTATTTGGACTTAGTAAATTATTGCGGTCCAACTTGATCAAAAGTTAAATTTAACTTTGACCACATTCAAATAGTCAAACTTTGCTTTTAACCACATTTTTTAAGACCCAAACTATCTAGAAACGCACCTATTGGATAGTTATGGGATTTATTTAGACTTAGTACATTGTTGATGTCCAATTTGACCAAAAATAATATTTAACTTTGACCACATTCATAAAGTCAAACCTTTCTTTAACCATATTTTTTTACTCAAATGATATAGAAACACTCGTATGTTAGTAATGGGATTTATTTGGACTTTGTACATTCTTGCAATCTATTTTGATCAAAAGTTATATTTAACTTTGACCATATTCAAAAAGTTAAACCTTGCATTTAATCACATTTTTTCAGACTCAAACGATCTAGAAACGCACTTATAGGATAGTTATAGGTATTATTTGGACTTAGTACATTGTTGCGGTCTAATTTAATCAAAAGTAATATTTAACTTTGACCACATTCAAAAAGTCAAACCTTATATCTAACCACATTTTTTGAGACTCAAACGATCTAGAAACACCCGTACTTTAGTAATGGGCTTTATTTAGACTTAGTAAATTATTGCGGTCCAATTTGATCAAAAGTTAAATTTAACTTTGACCACATTTTAAAAGTCAAACCTTGCTTTAACCACATTTTTTGAGACTCAAACGATCCAAAAACGCACTTACAGGATATTTAAATGCTTTATTTTGACTTACTAAATTGTTGCGGTCTAATTTAACGAAAAGTAATATTTAACTTTGACTAGATTCAAAAAGTCGAACCTTTCTCTAACCACATTTTTTTAGACTCAGACGATCTAGAAACACCCGTACGTTAGTAATAGGCTTTATTTGGGCTTAGTAAATTATTGCGGTCCAATTTGATCAAAAGTTAAATTTAACTTTGACCACATTCAAATAGTCAAACCTTGCTTTTAACCACATTTTTTGAGACTCAAACGATCTAGAAACACACTTATAGGATAGTTATAGGCTTTATTTGGACTTAGTACATTAGTGTGGTCCAATTTGAGCAAAAGTAAAATTTAACTTTGACCACATTCAAAAAGTCAAACCTTATTTTAACCACATTTTGTAAGACTCAAACGATCTAGAAAACGCACCTATTATAGTTATGGGATTTATTTGGACTTAGTACATTGTTGATGTCCAATTTGACCAAAAGTAAAATTCAACTTTGACCACATTTAAAAAGTTAAACCTTGCTTGAACCACATTTTTATAGACTCAAACGATCCAGAAACACACCCGTATATTAGTAATGGGATTTATTTGAACTTAGTACATTGTTGTAGCGTAATTTAATCAAAAGTTAAATTTAACTTTGACCACATTCAAATAGTTAAACCTTGCTTTTAACCATATTTTTTGAGACTCAAACGATCGAGAAACGCACTTATAGGGTAGTTATATGCTTTATTTGGACTAAGTACATTGTTGCGGTCCAATTTGACTAAAAGTAATATTTAACTTTGACCACATTCAAAAAGTCAAACCTTTCTTTAACTATATTGTTTTACTCAAATGATATAGAAACACTCATATGTTAGTAATGGGATTTATTTGGACTTAGTACATTCTTGCGATCTATTTTGATCAAAAGTTAAATTTAACTTTGACAACATTCAAAAAGTTAAACCTTGCTTTTAATCACATTTTTTTAGATTCAAACGATCTAGAAACGCACTTATAGGATAGTTATAGGCTTTATTTGGACTTAGTACATTGTTGCGGTCTAATTTAATCAAAAGTAATATTGAACTTTAACCACATTCAAAAAGTTAAACCTTATCTCTAACCACATTTTTTGAGACTCAAACGATCTAGAAACACCCGTACTTTAGTAATGGGCTTTATTTAGAGTTAGTAAATTATTGCGGTCCAATTTGATTAAAAGTTAAATTTAATTTTGACTACATTCAAATAGTCAAACCTTGCTTTTAACCATATTTTTTGAGACTCAAACGATCTAGAAACGCACTTATAAGATAGTTATATGCTTTATTTGGACTTAGTACATTGTTGCGGTCTAATTTAACCAAAAGTAATATTTAACTTTGACCAAATTTAAAAAGTCGAACCTTTCTTTAACCATTTGTTTTAGATTCAAACGATCTAGGAACACCTGCACGTTACTAATGGGCTTTATTTGGACTTAGTAAATTATTGCGGTCCAATTTGATCAAAAGTTAAATTTAACTTAGACCACATTCAAATAGACAAACTTTGCTTTTAACCACATTTTTTTAGACTCAAACTGTGAAACCCCGTTAATTAAAAATAATAATAATAAAAAAATAAAAGCTGGCAAACAAAAAAAAAAGAAGAGAGGGATTGTTAGCTAGGTTTGGGGGACACGGGCTGGCCTGACCCGCGACCCAGCCCTGACCCAAAACCCAACCCGCCACCTCCCTCTCCCCCAATCAGCTGAATGCTGATCAAAAAAAAAAAAGAAAAGAAGAGAGGGACAGCTCAACAGAGTTGAGAGAGAAAGAAAGAAGGAGAGATTGAGAGAGGAACCGAGAGAGAGATAGAGACTGAGGGAGAGAGAAGAACCGAGAGAGAGATAGAGACTGAGAGAGGAACCGAGAGAGAGATATAGACTAAGGGAGAGAGAGAGAGAGAGAGAGAGGGAGCTAGAGAGAGCTAGAGAGAGAGAGGCGTTGAGAGAAGAAGAAGGAGAGCAGCAGTTGCTGCCAGAGGGAGTGGCAGCAGCTGCCGTCCCAGCTGAAAGGAGGAGGAAACAAAAAAAGGGAACAGCAATAAACGGCAGCAGTAGAAGAAGGAGAAGAAGAAGAGAGGAAGAAGAAGGGAGAAAGAGAAATAGGGAGAAGATCGTCCTCCATCCCTCCCTTCCGTTTTTCTTTCTTTTAGGTAAATTTTTTTCTAGCCCTAAATCATCTAATTTATTTCTGTTTTGAAGTGTAATAACTTAGGGTTTTTTGTTTACTTCATTTCTTGGTGTAGATCTTGTTGTTGAGGAAGTTTAATGGTGGAAAAGATGGCATCTAAGGTCTGATTTTGAAAGTGAGGTAAGATTTAAACATTATTTCTCTGTTTTGGGTGAAATTTGGTGATGACAAATTGGGGTTTTCAGAAGAAAATGAAATTTTATTATGAATTAGAAATGTTAGATGGATGGGTTGAAGATTTGATATGAATATATGGTTTTTATGATCTAAATTTCCTCCATTTTGATGCATGGAAGGGAAGACCTAAACTTGATGAGGTTATGGTGATTTATCTTTGTATAGCTTGTGAATGTTGATAGAAAAAAAAAATTTGATGTTCAAGATAAATAAATTAGATGGTGGAATCTATATTATTAGGATGATTTCCTTTAGTTTCATACTAAAGATGGTGCTAGGTTGTGGTGAATATAAAATCTTGCATGGTTTTGGTGGATAATGACTTCAAAAAAATAGGATGAAGTTTATGGATTATTTTAGGTATTCTTGGGACCGTAAATGATGGTTAAAGTTGAAGCTTACCTTACTTAGAGTTTGGGGATTTTGATGATTCCAGTGGAACCTTGAGTTGGGTCTAGAAATTTGATGATGATGGTGTGTGAAATTTTTTTGAAGATTCATATGAAATTCAGATTGATGATAGTGGATAATGAATCTAAGTTATTTTATATGGAACTAGCATGTTGAAGACTATGGGGATCAATCTTATGCTGAAGATAGGATTTATGCGATAGGTTGTCTTTTTGTACTATCTTGAGGAATTCTATTTCATTAGAGAGCAACAATGAAGTTCGCCTTATTTGGGGCTTTAAGTGATAATCCTATCTTGTCTTTAGGTGGAAGTGCGTTAATTAGAGACGTTGAAGTAGGAGTCATACTAATCCTACTAACTGTTGAGGTTTAGAGTAGTACTCTAAGTCGTTGGTGTGTCTTGATTTTAAATTCTTATTGTTCCTCTTTTATCTATTCGACTTTTTGGTTCTAAGTACTAGAACCTAATTTTGTCTTTTGTTTCTTTGTCTAGCTAGTGAGCTGGGTGTTGTTGACTCTCTAGGTGAGGAGGATCAGTTCCTGTACCGCTAGAGGTAGGTGGTCAATTCATCTTAATAGCACCCAACCATTTTAAACCCATGTTTCGAACTGTTATGTATGTACTTTTTGTATGCAAGGCATGGCATGAAATTTATGGATAACAACAAACTTATGTTATGAAGAAAGCATTGAGAAATTGGTTTTAATACGGAAATATGCATGCTTGATTTTATATCATGTTTATGAAATATTTCTCTTGGATCGTGAACAAATGTGACTTCAATTTTACTATCACGGTTTGTGTGGATGAAATGATGGTTATGTTTGGAAAACCATGTTTAATATATTAAAAACCTTTGGAAGAGACGAAAATCTATTTTATCGAGTGTTTTCTCGATGTGAAACCCAACTTTGAAAATGTGACAAAAAGCAATTTATTCCGTGACCGCCTAAAGACGGTAGTGGCGTCTCACTACCGGGCTTGATAGGGTTCACGACGACACGGAGAACCGTGTATACCTTAGGTGGACTGTGCCTGTGTTACTTTCGCTCGGATTCCCGCTCGAGTGATCTGTGTGTGTTGGCCGCTAGGGATCCTCAACCTTACGAGGGTGGGTGAGTTGGTTTGCCAGGTCCCGCAGACTTGGGTGCGTGGGTTGGCCTGCCAGGGATCCTCACCCTTACGGGGGTGGGTGAGTTGGCTTGCCATGGTCCCGCACCTTATGGGTGAGTAGGTTGGCTTGCAAGGGATCCTCACCCTTACGAGGGTGGTGAGTTGGCTTGCTATGGTACCTCATCCTTAGGTCCAATTACACTTGCTGTATGTAGATTTCAAAAGAGAAGAAATTTCAAAGGGGGATTTCTACAAAAAAGGACTTTGGTTTTCAAAAAGGGTTCTTCCAAAATAGTTTTCGAACTTTAACTTAAAAGACATACAACCTATATATATATACTACTATATGCTATCACTAAGGTAAGCTTGTGAAAGGTTGGAGACTCTCTACAAGGATGGTGGATCATGCTTATCCGGATGTGGTACACCATCTGAGACCTTGCTAGGTGTTTTTATCTTCAGGGCGGTATGGGAAGTCAGGGAGACAGGTACATCTAGGGAAGTCTGGGCAGTCAAGATTATTTCCTGATAAACCATGTTTGTTGGTGGTGTTGAGTAACTAGTTTAGCTGAGGTTCGCATGCCGGCCCGATGGGTGTTAGACGCGGGGGAAGGTTGTCGGAGAACCTTCTCTAGATTAGTTGGGGGCCCTTGTCTAGTTTGCAATCGTCAAATTTTGCGCGCTTAGTATCTGATGTTGAAATATTCCTGACTGGGGTAACCCGGTCGTGTTCCTTGGCTATGCTAGTAGAAGTACACTACCATTATTCGTATATGTATATGCAGGATTTTCCTTAATGTTTCAATCAACTATATTTTATGCATTGTTTTATAAATGTTTATGAATCGTTTATCGGATTAATCGCTGCATATGATGATATTAGGATGATTGATCTACCTACTGAGTTTCTCACCCAATTATTTTTGTGGTTTTACAGTTGACGTTTGAGGATCGAGTTAGGATCCTTAGAGGTACTGTGACATGGTTTTCTTGGCGAGGGAGTTCTTGTTTTGGGTTTGATGTAGGTTTCCCTCCCTTCAGTCACAGTGGATGTTTTACTACTCTAATTCTCTTACTTGAGACTTATGTTTTATGGCTCGGTTGTGAGCCTTATGTTACTTTTGTTTTATANAGGTCAAGGCCAAGCAAGGAAGCAGTCAACTACTCGCGTCAAGTCAAAAAAGGAAGACTGAGATGTTGATAAAATTGAGTGGTGTAAAACCCTAGCATGATGCACAGATCCTAGGAGGATGCACGAAAGCAATCCTTTACCCATGGGTAATGATAAAACTGTTAAAATGGAATTTTCAAAAAGGAAAATGATCTGGTTTTCAAAACCATCTCTCNCTCCTGGTCCTATGTCGTTGGGATTTCAGTTGAGTTGGAAAAAAAAATGGGGGGCAATTTTTGGTGCATACCTTTAATTTCTTTTGCTTCCACTGTGTATATTTTGTATGCACTGTGTTTATTAGGTGACAAAAGGTCCAGTTTACAGGGGAGACTCTGCCGAATTTGAGTCTCGTTGTAGACTGATGGTAATGACCCTTGTTTCGGGGTACGGGGCGTTACAGATGGTATCAGAGCATTGTTAGCTCTGAGTAGACCCAATAACAAGATAAAAGCCACCAAGAGTAGGAAAACATTTTAAAGGTTAAAAGCTTTAAGGAACTAAAAGTCACCAAAATATAAAAACCTTATTACTGTACCTTGATATTTTTGTTAATTTAAATGCTTTCAATTGGTTTATGTCATTTAATGGTTTTACAAGTTTTGGTGGAGTATGAAGCTAAATACGTTAGTTCTATGACTCTTGGCAGTGAACGATGCCGAGGGGGCGACCTAGACGACAACCGCCACCTCCACCACCACCATCACCGCCACCATCACCGCCTCATGCAACTATTGCCCCGCCACAACCACAACCACAACCCGCCGAACCTGGACTAGTCGGCTTTTTCTAAACGGTCAACTTGTTAGTTACTCAAGTGGCCCAGTTGAGACAAGAGGTTAGAGCGAACCAAGAAGATCCACATTGTAGACGCCAAATTTTCGCACACCAATGAGTGGCACCCACATTGGCCAGGCCTCGATTTTCGGGTAAAATCTAATAAAAATCGGTAATTAAACCCTCTCCAATTTTCAATTGAAAATGGATCATGAATGAGAACCAAAGTCTAAGAAGTCTCAAATCTAGGTTAGAACCAGTTTAGAGTTGGAACCGTTGGAAGTCTTCTAGGTCTTGGGGTGTTGGGCATGACATGTGTGGCTTTGGGATTGGCTAGATTAAGTTTCAAATTAACATGTTTTTGGAAAATTTGATGTTTTCAAAAGGGGTTGTTGGACCCACTTTAATTAAACAAAAATCAGTTTTTTTTTTTTTTGTTTTTTGTTGTTTTTAAAGGAAATAAGTTTTTAAAAAGAAATAAGATTAAGAAAAGAAAACGAGAGAGAAAAAGAGAGAAGGAGAGAGAAGGGAGCTGACACGTGTCAGCTCCAGGTAAAAACGCACATTGGGTGTGCGTTTTTGAAAAATGCACACCCAATGTACGTATTCTTCTTTCACCCACCTCCCTTTCGTTCACCTTCCCCCTTCCTGCTATCTCACCCATCACAACTTCATTCTTACGTTTTCTCTCATTTTTCTGATTATTGCAA
>MVGT01000842.1:66502-80894 GCA_002174775.1 Macleaya cordata | reverse complement strand
TATTATGATTTATGTCAATGAAAGGATGGTTATGTTTGGAAAATCATGTTTTACATATGTAGAGGGAGTTGTGTTTGATAGGTTGGAACCTTCTGGAAGAGATGAAAATCTATTTTATCGAGTGTTTTCTCGGCGTGAAACCCAACTTCGAAAATGTGACAAAAGGAATTTCTCCCGTGACCGCCTAAAGACGGTAATGGCATCTCACTACCGGGCTTGATAGGGTTCACGACGACACGGGGAACCGTGTATGCCTAAGGTGGACTGGTGCCTGTGTTACTTCCACTCGGATTCCCGCCCGAGTGATCTGTGTGTGTTGGCCGCCAGGGATCCTCACCCTTACGGGGGTGGGTGAGTTGGTTTGCCAGGTCCCGCAGACTTGGGTGCGTGGGTTGGCCTGCCAGGGATCCTCACCCTTACGGGGGTGGGTGAGTTGGCTTGCCATGGTCCGACACCCTATGGGTGAGTGTGGTTGGCTTGCCAGGGATCCTCACCCTTACGAGGGTAGGTGAGTTGGCTTGCCATGGTCCCTCACCCTTAGGACCAGTTTCACTTGATGTATGTAGATTTTCAAAAGAGAAGAAATTTTAAAATGGAGATTTCTACAAAAAGGACTTCGGTTTTCAAGAGGGTTCTTCCAAAATAGTTTTCAAACTTTAACTTAAAAGACACACAACCTATATATAACTACTATATATTATCACTAAGGTGAACTTGTGAAAAGTTGAGGATTTTCTACAAGGATGGTGGACCATGCTTATCCGGATGTGGTACACCATCTGAGACTTTGCTAGGTGTTTTTGTCTTCAGGGCGGAATGGGACGTCAAGGAGACAGGTACATCTAAGGAAGTCTGGGAAGTCACGATTATTTCCTGGTAAACCATGTTTGTGGTGGTGTCAAGGAACTAGTTTAGCTGAGGTTCGCATGCCTGCCCGATGGGTGTTAGACGCAGGGGAAGGTTGTCGGGGAAGTTGGGGGCCCTTGTTTAGTCTGCAGTCGTCAAATCATTGTACTTGGTTCTGATCTCGAAATAATTCTGACTGGGGTAACCCGGTCGTGTTCTTTGGCTACACTAGCAGAAGTACACTACTATTGGTTGTATATGTATATGCAGGATTTTTCTCTATATTTCAATCAACTATATAATATGCATTACTTTTATAAATGCTTTTGAGTTGTTATCGGATTTATCGCTACATGTGATGATATTAGGATGGTTGATCTACCTACTGAGTTTCTCACCCAATTGTTTTCGTGGTTTTACAGTTGACGGTTAAGGATCGAGGTAAGATCCTTAGAGGTGATGTAACGACGTGGTTGGAGAGGGATTTCCTTATTTTGGGTTAATGTAGGTTTTCCCTCTCTTCAGTCACAGTGGATGATTTGCTACTACTTTATGGCTCGGTTGTGAGCCTTATGTTATTTTGTTTTATGTGAAAACAACTCCTACTTTATTTTTCCCACTATATATATTTTGGCAGGAAACAACAAAACACAACTATATATCATATCACAATTATATCCATGTTAAATGAAAGATTGAATGTCATCGTTACTTGCAGGTTCCTCCTGGTCCTACATCGTTGGGATTTCCGTCGAGTTGAGAAAAAAATGGGTGGCAAATTTTTAGTGCATATCCTTATTTAAATTTGCTTCCACTGCGTAATTCTTATATGCACTGTGTCTATTAGGTGACGAAAGGTCCAGTTTACAAGGGAGTCTCTACCGGATTTGAGTCTCATTGTAGACTGATGGTGATGTCCCTTGTATTTGGGGTACGGGGCGTTACAGCTCTCCCCTCGAGCAGGAGGACCCAGGAGACGTTGCGGTTGTGGAACTATGAATTTTCACCCGGCCCATACTTCCCGCCTTCTCCGAGAGAAAGGGCGAGAAAAAGATAGGTGTACAAAAATTCTACCAAATGGGGTAAATATGTGTGAATGTAGGAATCTCTACCTGATTATTGGGAATCAGGACCCAAGTTTTGAAAATCACCCTAATTTCTATGTTTTTAAGAAATCATGGCATCATTATTCTACAAGAGAGTGTGTATGGGAAATGTAAGTTTGAGCCCTTAAGCCTATGTTTCATGCTTATAAACTTTTCTGGGATAAAAATTGATACTAATGCCTGTTATTAGGTACTATCGAAAAAGTGACACATGCGAAGTATTTTGCACGTGCACTGAGCATCATGTTGTATAAGATAAAGATACATGTATTTACTGTTATATACGTGTTTTCAAGTAATTTGCACAATCGATGAGACTTATACGAAACATTGTGAAATGTGTATACACACATTCACTATCAAAAAGCAACATTTGGTTCTTCCTTCCAAGCGAGTAACGTAGGACACATGTATTCTATAAATACACGCGTACAAATGCGGTAGTTTGCGATTTTTGAAAAATGCAAGTCTTATAACACGATTGTGTTATTGCACACGTGCCCAAAGTGATTTTAAAAATATTTATCTTATCACACACCTAAGAAAACGACTCGTGCGCGTGTACAGAGGGTTTTCAAAAGTGTATTTTTCACGTGTAATTTTAACACGTGCAAAAGGGATACATGAGGACAAATTCATGTGCACCCGTTGGTTTTGAAAACATGACATGTGTGTGCCACACATGGAATGAGCATGACTTAATTCTAAACTTATCTAGAATTCCTAATTCTCTTTATGAAACTCTAGTACTAGAACGCATGCAAATGATTTTTTTATTACGTAAAAATCATTTGTTTTTCTTCTCTTTTAAAAATCATGATTAGCGCAAAGTGGGGTCCGTTTAAGAATTAACCCGACTTAGTTAACTGAGCAAGACCCTCGACCCAGCGTAGACACGAATGTCGAGCTTATATGCCCGTCTTTGGTGGTCTCACTTAACAAGTTTAGTAGAATTCCTACACTAATCCTAAAATTAACAAGCAACTTAGTGCTAATGCATCCCTGATCTAAAGAAAAAAACCTAACCTAGATTTATCTTATTCTAGGAAAGATTATCTTTTTTAGCTATTAGGGTTTTAGGGTTTGGGAAAGAATGGGTTTGTAAGCCCATAAAAGAAGAAGTGGGTTGCAAGCCCTTTTTTGTGTAAAGTGGAAGTGTATCTTACTTCATTGGAAGTGGGCTTTTTGATGCCCAAGATTGACAATGGGCCTAAGGCCCAAACTTGAAATATAAGATCCATAATGTCTATTATGGGTCTTAAATTGAAGGAATGAGAAAAGTGGGGTATGGGCCTACTAAAGCTTATTTCAAAGCTTATGGAGTGTTCTATGAATTTAGGGGCAAAAGTGTTATTTCCAACCTAACGTTTTTATTACTTTTCAACAAAACCCTAATTTTTGCCCACCAAGCACAAACATTACTTTTTGACAATAAAGTAGATGTAGGATGGCATTTTGGTAAATAAAGCAACTTATGCAACAAATCATACATTATCATGATTCAAAAGCAAAAACAACTTTATATAGAAACCCACATGTTATTATGGATCAAAAAGGTGTATTTTTACACATGCTACTTTGCTTTTATATCCCATTTATATTTATGGATCAAAAAGTAGCTTTTCATGCAAACACTTTTATTTTTATGTCCCATTTATTCTTATGGACCAAAAACTGTATTTTATGCAAACACTTTTATTTTTATGGATCAAAATGTGCATTTTTATACAAACTACTTTGTTTTTATATCCCATTTATTTTTGTAACGACCCGACCCTAGAGTTCAACAAGGTTACTTCCTCGTTACTTTCCATTCTCTCCTTAAAAGGTTTTCACATAAAAATAATTCCCGAGTGAAGGTTTTCTTTAAAGTTCAGTGTGGTTCATTAAATGACCTCAACTAACGTGTTTAAAAATAACAACACATATCCATCAGAAGAAAAAATATTAATTGAATGAGTCTCACGACTGTAAATAATACTGACTCTTACATAAGTAAGAAGTCTCAACCATCTACCGAACAATAACCAATGGTGTTCACGAAATATTCCATAACCGAACGCGTTTAAAATTATTCAATCCATTCAAATATGAAATCTATAATCCCAACCCTGTTTAGATTATAATAATAAGTAGTAGTGTTTTTTGAAGTAGAGTAACCTACTCCGTAGTTCGTAGGACGAGTAACACTCCTGCGAATCTACGATCCGCCTGATGTTCCAACTTCTGAATCTGTGGAGAGTAGGAAAGAAAATAATGAGTTTAACTCAGTAGGAAGAAACAATAATAACACAAACTAGTATATATATACACAAGTTTATAACATACCCATTCCCGTTGGATTCTCGTAAAAAAGAATCCAACTAGCTCACCTTGCGTACAACACATGCAACACGGATAATAATAAATTTTACCCGTTACTTTCTGTGCCTAAACTGGCCTGGAAACACTCTTCGATATCCCAGAAGACAACTCCAAGTCACATCAAGGTGCATTCATGATCATCTCTAATACTTATGACATGTACACCTCAATCTACGATTCTGTCATGCTTTTTTCACTTATGTGATAGCATCAAATATAACTTCAAGTCATTGGGAAAACTATGGAAATTTACATCAAACCTCATATACATGCATACCATGTTTCCACTATCGATACACCTTAGCATTAGATGGCATTTAATGATCCAACTATAATCTGCCACGCTTTTTAAACTTTGTGACAGCAACCTTTCATGGTTTATATCATCATAAAAATGTGACCAAAGCATTCCCAAAACATATATATATCATCCACAACACAACATGATCATCATTGCATATTAACATGCATAAATCATTACTAAATCATGTAGGAACAGCATACAAAACGCTTAATGATAAGCTTACAGCAACACATTTTAATATGCATAAGCATTCAGCATCAGTTTATAACTAGAAAAGCGTGGTCTTTTTGACAGCTTATTCTCTTTACGATTTTTAAATCTTACGGATGTTACGGATGCCACCCACGATCGTGAGATCGTCTTTAGCGGGGAACCCATCATGGGGTATCGCCATAAGGATGCCTAAAAGGCACAAATCATTTTGATTCAAAATATTTCTCTTATTCTTGTTACACGTTTTTCTTATTTCATAAGTGATCATGCACTCAACGTGTATCTTTCTACACATAACATGTAACACACATGCAAATCATCATTTGATATAGGCATGCATCATCATTTAAAAAGATCGACTAGCAACCATCATATATCTCATTTTCCATGGCGTCAGGATCGAACGACAAATCCATGTAAACATGTAATCACACAAAAATCATTTTTATGCTACCACATCATCATAACATTAAACTAGGTTTCATGTCTATGAAAATATATGTCCATGATAGGATCGATTTATTCATATATATTTCATCATAAAAATGTAGCACATCCATATAAAAATTAACTTAATACATGAAATATAGATAAGTATACATCCATATGATCATAAGGTTGAATGAAATTTTAAACCGATTTTCCTCCCACTTTAACCGTGATTTAGTTGGGATGAAGATGATGGTGATCTCTTCCTTTTTGTTCTTCCCTTTGGTTTTCTTCTTCCTCACTTCTTCCTTAGCTTAGGTTTAATTGAGGATTTTGGTGTGTAAAGTGGAGAGATGGTTTAGAAGAGAGGAGGGGGAAAATCGGCTAGCTTTTTTTTTGTTTTTTTATTTTTTTGTTTTTTTGTGTTAAACGAATGGAGAGAATGAGAGAGGGAGGGAGAGTAGAGATCAAACTAGGCAGCCTATCTCTCTCTCTCTCTCTCTCTCTCTCTCAAAATCGAGATCTACACCACCCCACCTTCCATTCTAAAATTCCACCCCACTTTGGTATTTTTTTCCTCCATTCAAAATATTATGCTAGAGTGTCTAACATGATCATAATATTTTGATGTTTAAAGTTATCTAGGACTTGACACATGTCCATCAAAATGAATACTAAGGTTAGTATTTTTCACCATGAGTTTAATTCCAACTTCGTGAACAAATCTTTCTAACTTAGGTGTCATCAATGCATAATAGGTAAGTTTTTGGGAGTTAAATGGTCTAACCTATATTTGGTTGGGTCCTCCATTGTATGGATCGACTATGGCATACATATATATAAACCTTTGAATCATCTAATTAATCTCGACTCATCAAGTGAATCCAATGGTTAACATCTCTTGATATTTGTCCTAGTAAGGAAATATTATTGTTAATAAGGTATTTACAATATATTCAAAACGAGCTAACCAAAAGTAGTTTCAAACAAATAAATTCAAATTTTGAATTCATTTCCTTATTTAGATACCATCCTAAACTTGGTAGTTATCCTTTTGATAAATTAGTTACATGTTTACAATTGGAGAAGATATTCGCAATGATTGTGTAACACCATGAATATATTCTTGTGGGCCTTGAGAAGCCCATGGGCTAAGCCCATGAGATTAGCCACACCCAATGTTGGGTGGCATGCTTGTAGGGTGCATGGCAACTGGCATCATGCACGTGAAATAAATGAATTCCACACGTGAATTTATGTGTGATGAATGTGAAGGTTGATAGAATGATTCTGACCCTTGGATGTGTGATTTTATATTTGATAAATGTTAAGGTTGATGGAGTGATTCCAACCCTTGGATATGTATTTTCATGTGTGATGGATGAATGGGTTAATGGATTGATTCCGACCCTTAGATGAACAAATACCTCATGCTTAAGATGAGAAGTGGAGTATTGCAAAAAATGCTTTTGCATGGCATGTGTAGGATAAAATGCATAAGATGAGTAGTAGAATAATTGCAAAAATGATTTTGCAAGGCATGCATTTGAATAAATCGCATGGTAGCATATGTTTTTACGTGAGGAATTGCATGCATGCATACGTACAATCATATTCACACTTGTATGTACATGTGTAGAGGTATATATATATATAGATATATGTATATATAATATGTATATATACAGTGATTGAAAATTAATATACGTGAATAGTTTTGCATGCAATGAGTGAATATTTATATACATAAAATTAAATCAGTTGAATTGATTCTCATGCATGCAAATAAGGTACGTGTAGGTGGGGACGTATAATATTTAGGGGTATCTATATCTATATACTAAGGGAGGGAAGTTTGGGTTTATGTTTGTCATCAACGGTTGAGAACTTAGACTCATAAGACCATCAACCTGATTAGATTAACCTCGAATTTTGCTTCCACACTGGCAAACTTATAACCCTCCCAAAATTTCAAAGCTCCCGATCGCTCTTCCTCTTTTCTCTCTCCCTTCTAAATTTTTTCTCTCTCTGTAATCTCTACAGCCACGCAATCCTCACATAAACGCCTTAGATCTTTATTTCTTCTTAAGCGGCACAAGTATTCCAAACTTTCTCTTCTCCTTCTTCTTCTTCCATTAGGGTCCTGTTTTAGGGCATTTTTGTTTGATCCGTAATTTTTTCGAGCAAGGTTTAGGGTTTTGTTCAGGACTTTTCTTGGTTTTTCTATATACTCACCAATTATTATTTTTTTCTGTTTCCATCGGTTTCAGTTCAGGCTTGATGAGTTCCTTTAATCAAAGAATTTCATGGATTTGGCATTGGTTTCACGTTTTGGGGGTTTGGCCCAGATTCACAGCAACCTCTTCAAGGGTTTGATTTGGTTTTTTCTTTGGTTGGGCAGTAACATTTGCTTAGGTTACTCAGATTGTAGGGTTTGGTTGGGTTTCTCTAATTTTTGGTTTTTGAAGATTGTAGGGTTTACGTTTTCTGTTTTATATTTTTATGTTTACCATTCAAAGAATCAATTATTTTCTCTCTCTAACTCACTTCGATTACTATGGGTTTTTTAGGGCTTTTGTAACTACATATCAGTGTTTTTTGGGTTTTTTGTTTGTTTGAAATCTAGGGTTAGTTTTCAAATTCTAAAAATTAGGGTTTCATTTGCATGCTAACCATGTGCCCTTACTCTTGAACCTCGCATCAGATGCCTCAACAAAAAACCACTATGTAAGTATTTCATCCTTTGATATATTTTTCTTCCTCTGTTTTTGTTTACATGCTAACCCTAGATCTATCTGTTTCCAGGTAGTTCCTTTTTTTCCTCTCTTTTTCTGTTCACAAAACCTAATCAGCTCAGGTAACGTACCTAATTATTTTCTAGGGTCTCATCAATTACTCACTTCGATTACTATGGATTTTTTAGGGCTTTTGTAACTACATAACAGTGTTTTTGGGTTTTTTGTTTGTTTGAAATCTAGGGTTAGTGTTCAAATTCTGAAAATTAGGGTTTTATTTGCATGCTAACTGTTGGAAATATAATTGTAAAATACCTGTAATCGCAAAACCAGATTTTACTAAAAACAAGAGGAACTTGCTGGCATGAGTCGTGGACTAGGTAGCTCTCTTTAAGACGATTCGCGGCTCTGCCCAAATGTGCAAGCAGTTTCTCAGTCACGTCGTCCCCAGGATAAAACAGCCCAAAAAACCTTCTGTCTCAATTTCCCTTGCACGGTGGGAAATCGAAATACTAATACACTTCAATTCTTGCTCGGGAACAATTTCAGAAATTTTAGAGTTTTTATCAAGGAGGAAGACTTGTCAAGTTTTTTCTATCTTGTTTTAATATAATTGTTGTCTATTTATAGATCAACACCCAACTGTAAAAAAATGGCCAGAAACACTGTAGCACAACAGCTATAAAATAGCCATATAACAGCTATAATTTTATTTTTCAAAAATAAAAATTATAATAAAAACTAAATAAAAAATCTGTTTCATATCAGAGGCACAAAGGCTCTAAGGCTCGGCCCGGTCTTTGATTAATATATATATATCTAGTATAATGGGTGGGAGAGGGTTTGAACCCTTGAACTGAAAGAGGGACCCCAAAATCTTAACCACTACTCCAATGTTGTTTTGATGAACTATTTGTATAAAACAATTCTTTTAAATATATATCCAACAATCCCCCATTTATATATTTTAAAAACCTCGAGCAAGAACAGATAGAGATGAGCATAAGTAGAGGTATTTGTCAATTTGAACCTTTACTTAGTGATGAGGCTCTCAAAGTATAAGAATGTAGAGTGACATTAGTCTTGAACTCTAATTCGAGTAAATATACTTCAGCTACCAAAACACACACAATTCTACTAGTGTAAAGTTCTAAAGCCAGCACTTTACGACCATGTGCTACTATCTCGGTCATAATGAATGCGCTAGAGATTTTACCCAGAATTCTCATAGGAAGCAGCCACACTTCCACATTATAGGTGAGTCTATCAAGAGTACTCCTGTAGCTAGGTACTCCACTCAAAAAGAGATATAGTCCTCATTAAGAGTTAATAACTCAACCTTAACCAACTTCAGGATGTCATGCTAAGGGATGGAATCTTATATTAGCATAATTCTTTCTATATCATAATGTGACTTATTTTTCCCTTTGAACCTATTTCTTGGGATCTCCAGTCTGTAAGTAGGGTATCTATCATAAATGACTCAATTCTCAATGGGCCTAAGTCCCATCCCCTTTGAGGTGTTCCACACCTTTTCCCGTGCTAGTCCTTTCGTCAAAGGATCAGCCAAGTTCACATCAGTCCTTACATAATCCACTCTGACAACACCAGTTTTGAGAAATTCTCTAACTGTGCTGTGCTTACAACGTATTTGTCGTCTCTTGCTATTGTAATAATGGTTCTGAATCTTGCAATAGCCGCGGTACTATCGCTGTGGATTAAAATGGCTGGTATCGGTCTATCCCATAAAGGAATATCTGACATTAAGTTTCTCAATCATCCTACTTCTTCAC
The DNA here is from genome assembly GCA_002174775.1 of Macleaya cordata. NCBI lineage: Eukaryota > Viridiplantae > Streptophyta > Magnoliopsida > Ranunculales > Papaveraceae > Macleaya > Macleaya cordata. The sequence goes on along the minus strand of MVGT01000842.1, from coordinate 71,104 downwards.
TAGCTGTTGCTAATGCTATTAGCTCTGACTTCATAGTAGATTGAGCTAAAATCATTTGTTTCTTGGATTTCCAAGAAACTGCACCGCCAGTTATGTTAAAGATATAACCGCTGGTGGCTTTGGAGTCTTCCGAAAGGGTGTTCCAGTCGGCGTCACTATATCCTTCAAGGACAGCGGGAAACTTCTGATAGTGTAATCCTGTATTCACGGTTCTTTTCTGATACGGCATCACTCTCTTTATAGCACACCAATGCTCTATGTTAGGACAACTAGTAAACTTGCACAAAACCCCCACTGCATAAGTAATGTCAGGCCTAGTACAATCAGTAGCATAACGAAGACTACCAATAATACTAGCATATTCGGTTTGTCTAATACTATCACCAGTATTCTTAAATAATTTGGAACTAGGGTAAAAAGCAGTGCATACAGGTTTACAATCAAAGTAGTTGTATTTCTTCAAGATCTTTTCAATATAATGAGATTGATCTAGAGAAATTCTAGTTCTTGTCCTAGTAATTTTAATTCCTAAAATTACACTAGCTTCACCCAAATCTTTCATGTCAAAGTTCTAACTAAGTAGTTTCTTAGTATCATCAACAACAGATAAGTTGGAACCAAGAATCAATAAATCATCCACATACAGACAAACAATAGTGCATATATTATTTTCATACTTATAGTAGATGCATTTATCACTTTCATTAATTCTAAAACCATTTGAAATAACTAAGTTATCAAATTTCTCATTCCACTGTTTTGGTGCTTGTTTGAGACCATACAATGACTTGTCCAACTTACAAACCGTGTGTTCTTGTTCATTAACTAGAAAACCTTCTGGTTGGTCCATTTAGATTTCTTCTTCTAATTCACCATTTAAGAAAGCGGTTTTAACATCCATCTGATGTAAAACTAGATCATGCACTGCAGCTATGGCAATTAAAACACAAATAGAAGTAATTCTAGTCACAGGAGAATAAGTATCAAAGAAATCTATGTTTTCTTTTTGTCTATATCCTTTAGCTACTAACCTCGCTTTGTATTTCTCTATTGAACCGTCAGGTTTTAATTTTCGTTTGAGAATCCATTTGCAATCTATTGTTTTGCAGTCAGGAGGTAAATCTACTAAGTGCTATGTGTTGTTAGATTCAAGAGAGTCCATTTCATTATTTATTGCTTCTTGCCAAATATCAGCTTCTGAAGAACTAAGAACCTCATTTAAAGAAGATGGATCTCCTTCTAGAGTAAAGACACAAAAATCAGGACCAAAGTTCTTCTCGGTCCAAGCTCTCTTGCTTCGTCTAGGTTCAGAATTAGTGTCCTTAGATTCTTCATTTCTAGGTTCTTCTATTCTAAGTTCTTTGGTTGTAGCACTACTAGGTAAGTAACCCCCACTATTCTTAGATTTAAATGGAAAATTGTCTTTGAAAAAATCAGCATCAAGAGATTCAATTATCACTTTGTTATTAAGATCATAAAACTTATATGCTTTACTACTCTGGGAGTAACCAATAAAAACATACTCATAAGCTCTGCTAGCTAACTTTGATCTTTTAGGATCAGGAATCCTAAGATAGGCTAAACAACCCCAAATTTTAAAATAAGAAACATTTGGTTTTCTATTTTTCCAAAGTTCAAGAGGAGAAATTTTTGTTTTTGAGTTAGGAACTCGATTCAAAACATAACAAAGTTAATAGTATTTCTCCCTACCAATGAGGAGCTGCCCAAGAACTGAGCAAAATAGCAACAACAAGTTCAGTGTAAGTTCGATTTTTTCTTTCAGCTTTCCCATTCATTTCAAGTGAATAAGGTAATGTAGTCTCGTGTATGATTCCATTGAAATTGTATAATTCTAGGAATTCTCAAGAATTATACTCCGTACCTCTATCACTACGAAATCTCTCTATCTTTCGATTGAATTGATTTTCAACTTCAGCAATAAAGATCTTAAAAATTTCTATAGCCTCACTTTTATGTCTCATTAAATAAACTCAGTTTATGTGTTACAACTGCAACAAACCAGGCCATATGGCCCGTAATTGTAGAAGTAACAAACGTCGTCCTGCTCCACAGGCCAACGTAACTGAAGAGCCACTTGTGGCTATGATATCAGAAATCAATCTGATAAGTGGATCCGAAGGGTGGTAGGCAGATACTGGTGCTTCTTGTCATGTCTGCTATGATGGGTCCCTATTCAAACATTATGTTGAATCTGATGACAAGAAAGTGTTGTTGGGAGACTCTCACCCCACTAATGTTCTCGAAACTGGAGAGGTGGAACTGAAGTTTACTTTTGGAAGGGCTGTCATTCTGAAAGACGTCTTTCATACTCCAGAAATACGAAACAATCTAGTTTCCGGCTGTTTCCTCAACTCTTTTTTTAATAAAATTGGGGCGACCACTTTAACTGTCGTTTTTTAAACATTGGTGGCATCTTGTAAAACTGAAATTAAAATCTGATTAATGAGAAAATAAATAAATAAAATTCAAAAGGGGCATATAAGGTAAGTTAATTAGATTAAGATAAAGTTAAGTGAAATTCTATTTCCACCCCACCACCTTCATCTACACAACCCCACATAGTTTTACATCATGTGTTCCAACGTAGGAGTACGAATAGTCCATTTGGAATAGCGTGTCCGTTCATGTATTGCAACGTATGGGGCATGATACTTTATTTGGGATAGTGTGTCCGCGCATTGAATACATGATGGATATTTGGATCTGTGAGAGTTACTTAAAGAATTTCATCTATGAAATAATTCTAATTTTAATATATATTATTTAATTAATTGTGTATCTACGTTGTATTCGTGTCTTAGGGCAAGTGTTATGGACACCTTAAACAAGCAAAAAGAGCATTTTTTGAGGTTAGAACGAGTATCATGGGCACCCTAAACATCCAAACCCCTCCCCCCGGTCTTAGATTTGGGGAGGGAGTAAGTGGTTTGAGGGAGGAGGCAAAGATTGTGTCGTGAGGCACAATCTCTGCCTAATTTCACATAGCCGTTCCACACCCAACGGCTATTTTCCAACGGATAGATTTTTTTTAAAACCTATATATACCCTACATCCCTCATTCTTCCTTCACACCTTCATCCTTCACATTCTTCTTCTCAATTCTTCATTCTTCCATCACTCTAATCTTTCTCTACTATTTCTACTACTATTTTTTTACTTTTTTTTTTGTTATGTTTTTCTAATTTAACACAAATGTCTGTTTGAACTTCGAAATCGTTATAATGGCCGTTATAGCGGTCCCCTTATCGTTACATCGTTATAACTGTGGTTTTCAAATATTGGTTGTCACTTTAGCCCACATTTAACCTATACCTAGGGTTTACAAATAGGAAAAAAAGTAGCCTAACCTCCCATAAATTTGAATTAGAATTCTGTCCGTTTCTTGAAGGGGGTTGATTCTGGTTCCTGTTCTGATTAGGCTTTTGGAAGTTCTTTCGGTTCTGGTTCGGCTTTGTGTTATTTTTGGTTGGTTTCAGACTGGCTGAAGTCTGACTTTTATTGTTTGAAACAATAAGTATCTCTTCTTTCAGGTCTTGTTTCTGTGCCTCCTCCTCAACCCTCAACTTGGTGATCAGACTTTCAAGTGAGAAATTTTTTGTTATATGACGCAGGGTACTTTTAAATTCCTTCCAACTTGGTGGTAATTTGTCTATCATAACAGCTAAACAGTCATCTATAAAGGTAATGAAATACCTTTTTCCATTTCTGATTAAAATGCCTTCAAACTCACAAATGTTAGAATGAATCAGATCTAAAGGTTCTGATTCTCTAACTACGGATTTGTGAGGAGTTTTAGTAATTTTTGCTTGACTACAAAATTCACATTTTTCAAAGTTTTCTAAGGAAAGTTTAGGAATAAATCCTAACATGCTCATATTCTTAACTAGTTTTTTGTTAACGTGACAGAGTCTAGCATGCCAAACATTAAAGGGGCAAACAATATAAGAAGAAGGTGCAACTTTATTCATCACAACATTAAGTTTAAACATGCCATCAGTAGAGTTTTACATGTAAAGAAATTTTTTTACTTACAATGTCTAATTCGCTCCAACCACTTTGTTTGTTCCGGTGATAATAAGCAAGAAGTCCTACGCATTTAGAAACTTCTTTACTTATGACACCAAAACGATTGCATATTCCATATGGTTTCCGCCCTTCGCGATTTGGGTATAAGCCAACAAATTTGGTGAAAACTCGATCCCAAAATGTTTGTTTTGTTTGATTTGCCCCAAATTCTCCATCTTTTGTAATTGCGATGTAAGCTTTGCAAAGCGCCACGTCTTCCGCAATAGAATACTTGGATCCACGTTTGCTGCTCTCAGCCATGTAAAACCTTTGTGCTAGATTTTTGCTATGAAGTAGGACTCTAGCCATTTCTTGAATTACACGATTCTTCCTCTCAGCTACCCCATTTTGTTGGGGAGTAATGGGTGCTGAAAATTCATGCTTTATGCCATTTTGATGACAAAAGTCTTCAACTTTTGAGTCTTTGAATTCAGTACCTCGATCACTCCTAATCCGTTTGATTTTACATTCTTGCTCATTTTGAATTCTCTGGCATACAATGAAAAACTCATCAAA
>MVGT01000842.1:40881-56288 GCA_002174775.1 Macleaya cordata | reverse complement strand
TGTTAGATAGGTTCATTAAAAATGACTCTAAAATTGCAAAAACTCCAGTAGATCGAAGTTTTCACTTATCTAAGAATAACGCAGAGAGTGTATCTCAATTAGATTACTCTTGTATTATAGGGAGTCTTTGTATGTCACTAACTGTACTAGACCTGACTTAGCCCAATCAGTAAATAAGCTAAGTAGATATACAAGTAATCCAGGAAAATATCACTGGAAGACTATAATAAGAGTACTCAGATATCTAAGACATACTTTAATTTATGGGCTGCACTATATTAGATATCCAGCTGTACTAGAAGGGTACAGTGATGCAAATTGGATATCTGATACTAAAGATACAAAATCTACAAGTGGATATGTCTTTGCACTTGGAGGTGCAGCTGTATCATGGAAATCCTCAAAGCAAATATGTATTGCTAGGTCTACAATGGAATCTAAATTCATTGCGTTAGATAAAGCTGGAGAAGAAGCAGAATGGCTTCGAAATTTTTTCGAAAATATTCCAGTATGGCCAAAACCTGTGCCCGCAATTTGTATACATTGCGATAGTCAATCAACAACCGGACGAGCACAGAGTAAGATGTATAACGGTAAATCTCGACACATTCGAAGACGACATAATACCGTTAAGCAACTGCTCTCAAATGGAATTATAACTATAGATTATATAAAATCACAAGAAAACCTAGCGGATCCGTTTACTAAAGGTTTAACAAGAGAGCAAGTTTATAAATCCTCGAGGGGAATGGGTTTAAAGCCTATGATCCAAGAGCATACATAATGGAAAACCCAACTTAGTTGATTGGAGATCCCAAGATCTAAGTTCAATGGGACAACTAAATTATGTATAACTCTGTTATAACACTGAAGAGTTTTAAACTCTTACCCATTTCCAGGATAGTAAAAGTGTTACCTGCAATTAGGAAAGGATAATCTATGATTTTAATGATATCTATAACTTATTATATAAGTGGGGTATGGCAGGATACTCTTAATAGAAAATCACCTATATGAGTGTGTAAGTGAGGGCCACTTCTATGAGAATTTTTTTAAGGCTAAAATTCTCTAAAATACTCATGAAACCAGGAAAGTGTTCAGGGCCAAAATGGACAAACCCATTAGAATCAACTTAATTCAGAAAAGAAACTGTGCAAACCCTACTATCATGGTTTACATTATATGGCTATACAGTTCAAGACATCATGTTCACTAAGTAGCCAGTAAACCCGAAAGTAGTTAATAAAGGAAGGTTCAAGGCTAAAACCCACCTATCCCGATACAGTAACTTTACTATGTTCTCTCTTGTCTTTGCTTCTTTAATCTTTTTTATTTCTCATTCATGTGGGGGATTGTTGGAAACTTGGCTTTAACCGAGTTATTTTTGGATTAAAATTAAGTGGGACCCACTAATTTTTTTGTGTGAGTTATAATAGTTTCTGAGTGAATGAGACAAACTATTTAATCCCGAAGAGTCCCATTTGGATTGAATTAGTATGTTGGTGTCGTTTCTTATTTGAATAGGTGTCTTTTAGGTTCTTACACCTTTTGTCCTAATTTGTGTCTCTTCCTAAGAGTCGTGTCATCATCTATAAATAGATTTTTTGTTCCAGTGTTTTGAAACATCAAAATATTCTAAGTGTGTACGTCTATTTTCAAGAGAGATTAATTAAGTGTGATTCGAGTATTTCCTTCCTTAAAGTACTTTATCGAAGGACTTTGATCGTTGTACCTGGGAGACTAATCGCCAATTGATTTCGTAAGCACCAGTAGCGGGGCGAATATTGTCTTACGGACATTGAATTTAATTCAAGCCTCGATCTTCTTTGCCTTTTATTTTATTTATTTTTAACGTTTGAGGTTTTGCAGATTTATTCTTCGTACAAGTTAGAGATTTTGATACAATGGGAACAATAGTTACTAATGTGATTTTCTACTCACTATAGAATGATCTGTTTTTATGTGTAGAGTCGATGCTCTTGCAAACTATAAGACTTCTGTTTTCTTTTGTTTTTGCAGGTCATGATTGAGATTTGAATTCTCAATTTTTTGTGTCATTGATCTCATTATTTTCTTCATTTTTGTAGAAAATGGAAGGACTTGCTATCATTTTTGTGTCAAGTACTTCTCTTTCTATTGCCTCCTTCAAACTTATATGAATTTGATGATGTTTTTATTTTATCTTTTCAGGAAGAGAGATGTCTCAAGAGAGGAACTTAGAACTTTAATCCAACTGAAGCTATTCCAGTCGTCACCATCTTTGCTTTTCTTTTAGTTTTTTTGTCGCTGTTCTTTTAGTTTATTTGATGAGTCTTGACTATTATCATTTTCTTTATTGTTAATGTTTTTTGCTTAATGAGTTACAATCTTTAGAGATATAGCTCTTCATTTTGTACCCCTAGCGTTTTCTTCCTATTGCTACCTCAGTCGCTAGCTTATAGAATACTCATTTTCAAAGTACTCAAGCTGATCAATAGCAATTCAACACAAGTTTTGCTAACTTTTTTTTGAAAGTAAATAACTGTGGATTTGTCTATTTTTTTATAACGGAGTCACACTAATTTTGGAAGGGGGAATTTTTTTCATCTAATACCCACAAGATTCATTACAACTGCCTTTGGGGGTTGTAGAGAAATGATTCATAACATAGTTTTTTTTTTTGAGGATGTAGATCATCTTTACCAAAAGTCAATTCTTTTGAACAAATCATACTTGCGTAAGTGATTTAGTGAACATGCGAACCTAAGTTTTTACTAGAAGAAATGCATGTGATTTAGTGAACATGTGAACCTATGGTTTTAAATTGAGAATGGGGCAAAAACTAGCGGATATAAGATAGATGCAAGGCGAGACTTTGAGGGAGTTGCTGACTCTCTTAAATTTAGATTTGCCGTCCTTAATATAAAACCTTACCATTCCACTTTTTCAAACCCTAAATTTTCTTTCCGCCTCCTTTTTCTCTTGCCCCTCTCCTCCCTCGAGCCCATCTCTCTCCATATGTAGATCACACGGGTTTAATTAAATTATACGCCGCATAATTTGTCAACTTATATGTGCATAGCATATGTGAGAAAATTAAAGTTTGTTGGAGACAACTAACTCACACGATGAATATATTTTGTGTAATGGACATATAAAATGATGAAAATGCAAAATGATGAAGTTACGACTTACGTGGTATTTCCCCGTGCCGGAGGCACGGGGTTATACCTAGTATATATATACATGGACCGTATGGACCCCACACCCTACCAAAAACGTGTATAATCGTAGGGGACAATATCTAAGTCATGTGGGTTACTCAAAGTTGGTTGGGAAAGAGATATTTTAGGAAACAAGTTATGAAGAGTATCTTAGAATTTTGAAAAAAATAGAAAGAGAAAGAGAGAGAGTGTGGTCTATCTCTCCATAAGAGAGGATCGACCCACACAAGACCTAATTTCTTAAGGAGTCCTCTTTTTACACAAAACTTAGAACATCTACCAAATTTGGAGGTAGGATTATTTTTGGTTATCCAGTAAGGTTTGGGATCATCCGAACCGTTGGATCTAATCGTAGGACACTTATGAACATCCTGTTAAGTTTCTATGTAATTTAGGGAAGTAATTTAGCACAAAACATTCGCCACATTGTGTGGATCGACCAACTAAGGGAGGATATCGATCCCCCTTTATGACATGATTCTTTTCCCTGGTAAACTAGTTACCAAATTAGCTAAACTTTCACACTTGAGTAGTTCTAGAATATTAGGGTTTTCTTAAATTTGAAACACCATGAGCCATTGGATAGTGATCAAATGATCACCACCATCCAATCTAAGAAAACCCTAACCGTGTAGCCTTTTTTGGAAGATGTTCTCTTTGTCAAATGTTGCTAAAATCTCTATCTTTTGGTTATAATAAAATATTTGGAAAGTGAGAATATTTTTAGAGGTTCTTAGATATAGAGAAAATCTAGGGAGAGGAGGAGAGATCGGCTATAGCAATAGCTGATCCCTCCAAGTCTCTCACTTTTGGAGAGTTAAAAAAAAAGAATAAAGAGGGGGAGAAATCGGCAGCCCTAGATCCCCCCTCCCCTCCTTCTTGTGTGCTATTCCTTCTCATTAACCTAGAGAAACTTCAAGGTTTAAGGCTTAGAGAAAGGAGAAGAAGCTAGAGAATCAACTATCACCGAATCGCGCGGTTAAAGGTAGAGGGAAACATGGATGTTGTAAGTATAATCTTACTTATTTTTATGTGAAAACCTTGATTTTATTATGTTTATGAAGGGTTGTTTTCCATGAACTAATAAGCATAAATTGCATATGGAAGATATATCTTCATGATGCCTTAATTCCATGAAAGATAATGAATTAAATATTCGATTGAAAATCTAATAAGAGATTTGAGAAGTGATATGTGGTTTGAAGGGTGATTCCAAACCATGTCCACCAAGTGTGGGATTCCTGCAGAGTGATGGACCTAAATGTATTTCAAAACCCACCCAAAATAATGTTTCGGGCTATGGATATTTATACCCAAGTGGGGTATAAGTACGCCCAAAGAGATGTAGGATCAATTTTCTCTATCTCTCTCTCTCTCTCTCTATATCTCTCTCTCCAATGCCTCCCCCTTGTAGGACCCATTTTGTCATTACATCTTGCACGCAATATAATTAGTGTGATCCTAAGAATATTTTTCAATGAATTAAATTTTCACATGCATATATATATAGATGTCAAACCAACATATTTTCACATGAAATAATAGAAATTTAGGGTCTTTCTTCAACGTGGGGTCCACCCTTTCCTTATATAAATATGTACATCATATCAACATATTCCACATGAAATAATAATTTCAACTCAATATAACTACTAATGATATCAACATATTTCACATGAAATAATAATTCCAACTCAACATAACTATTAATATTAACCATCTAAACACATGCAAAGTGAATTCATGCGTGCATGCAAATCGTATACGTAGGCAAGGGACTCGTTAATTCCACACCTATGGAAATTAACATATGGGCTTTTGACACCCAACACACTGATTAGTCTAGAGTTTTAGGACTATTCTCGACCTATAGGCCTGGGGCCATCTTGATCCATTCCACAATATAAGGAAATTAAATTCTCGGGTGTTACATCATCACCCCCTCGAAAGAATTTCATCCCGAAATTCAAAATCATCAACAAGGTAAGGTTAAATCAGTTACCTGAAAACACCTCGGAGTATTTTTCCCGAATCACCGACTCCAGCTCCTATGTTGCCTCTTCAGGGCTATGGTGCTGCCACTGGATCTTTACCAGGTGAAGCATCTTGTTCCAGAGTTCTTGTGTTTTTGTATCCAAAATACGTAAGGGCTTCTTCTCGTATGTGGTATCCTCATTCAACTGAACCTCTTGCTAGTCTATGGCATGTGAAGGATCCGCGTGATATTTTCGTAGCATTAAAACATGGAACACATTGTGCACAAAAGTTAATTGTGGTGGTAAGACAAGTCGATACGCTACTTCTCCGACTCGACCAAGTATTTTAAACGGTCCGATGTAACGTGGTGACAATTTCCCTCTTTTGCTAAACCTCTTGATTCTAGGTCGTGGGCTGACCCTAGGGAACATATGCTCCCCCTCCTGAAATTCAAGTGGTCTCCTTCGGTTATCAGCATACTACATTTGTTTATTTTGAGCCATCACCAGCCTCTCCTTGATCAGCCGAATAATCTCCGTGGTTCGCTGCACGACATCTGGTCCCATCACGCTCTTTTCACTGACTTCGGCCTAACATAAAGATGTTCTGCAAGGTCTCCCGTAGAGAGCTACGTAGGGTATGCCAATACTAGATTGGTAGCTATTATTATTTGCGAACTGGATACACGGTAGCTGGTTGCATCAGCTTCCTTGAAAATCTATTGCACATGCCCTTAGCATGTCCTCCAGAATCTGTATGGTCCTTTCGGATTTTCCGTCCGTCTGCGGGTGGTATGCCATGCTCAAGTGAAGTTGCATTCCCATAGCTTCTTGGAAACTCTCCCTGAACTGAGATATGAACAAGGGATCTCGGTCTGACACAATAGACAATGGTACACCATGGTTTACCATAATTTCCTTCACATACAGAACTGTCAGAGCTGCTATTGTGTCTGTTTATTTAGTGGGAAGAAAATGACAGACTTTGTGAGTCTATCCACGATTACCCAGATACTATCATAATGCTGTTTGGTTTTAGGTAATCCTCTCACAAAGTCCATATTTATGAAATCCCACTTCCATTCGACAATATCCAGTGGTTTTAGTAGTCCCGCTAGCCTCTGGTGTTCAATCTTCACTTGTTGATATAAGATGCACTTTGAAATATACAAAGCCACGTCCCTCTTCATACCCTACCACAAAAATTGTCTCTTCAGATCCTGGTACATGTTGGTACTCCCTGGGTAGATGGAAAAGGTGGATTCATGTGCCATTGTCAAGATTTCCTTCTTGAGTTCATCCTTGCTGTCTGGCACACATATTCTTCCCTTGAACGGTATTCTACCGTCACTCCCTGTGGTCCATCCCTCTGGCACATCATCAGCCTGTATTCGGGTTTTAACCTCTTGGAGCGAGGCATCTTATTGTTGTGCCTCTATGACTTTCTCATGATGACAGGTTCTGCCACCACATAAGCAAGAAATGCTCTGTCCGTCTCTCTCACAACTCGAAGATCGAAGTCCGCTATTGTTTCCATCATTCTTATAGTTGCCAGAGTTTCGTGACTCTTTCTGCTTAGTGCATCTGCCACCACATTAGCCTTTCCTGGATGGTAGTTCAACGTGAAGTCATAGTCCTTCAAGAACTCTAACTATCTCCACTGACGCAGATTCAGTTCTTTCTGCGTAAAAATATATTTCAAGCTTTTATTGTCTGAGAAGACTTCGAACTTCTCTCCGTATAAGTAGTGCCTCCACAACATCAAAACAAAAACTACTACTGCTAACTCAAGATCATGAGTTGCGTAGTTCTTCTCATGGTTCTTTAGTTGTCGTGATGCATATGCTACAACCTTTCCTTTCTGCATAAGGACTCTTCCTAGTCCTCCTCGTGATGCATCACAGTATACTGTATATCCGATTCCTATCTCGGGAGTCGCCAGAATTAGAGCGGTTGTTAACCTTGTTTTCAATTCCTCGAATGATTTTTCACATTCCGGGTTCCACTCGAACTGGACTCCTTTCCTTGTCAGCTTCGCCAATGGAGCTGCTATTCTGGAAATGTTTTCCATAAACCTCCGATAATATCCTGCCAAGCCCAAGAAACTTCTGATTTCATGGACATTCCTGGGTCTCTACCATTCGACCACCACCGCTATTTTATCGGAGTTCATCGTAATACCCTGTTTCGATATGATATGCCCCAGAAATAGAACTTTGGTCATCCAAAAACTACATTTAATCTTCTTTGCATAGCACTGATGCTCTCTAAGAGTCTGTACAACTATTTTTAGATGTTCCTCCACAGTTTTTGAGTACACCAGTATATCATCTACGAAGACTACCACAAAACGATCCAAGTAGGGCCGAAACACTCTGTTCATTAGATCAATGAACGCTGCCGGTGCATTGGTCAGCTTGAAGGGCATTACTAAGAATTCAAAATGACCATAGCGGGTCCTAAATGCCATTTTCTTTGTATCTTTCTCCCTAATTCTAAGTTGGCGATAGCCCAATCGCAGATCAATTTTCGAAAAGTGCTTGGCTCTTTTCAGTTGATTGAGATCTTCAATCCTTGGTAATGGATATTTGTTCTTGATGGTCACCTTATTAAATTGATGGTAATCCACACATAATCTCATTGATTCATCTTTGTTCTTTACGAACGATACTGGTGCTCCCCATAGTGATGCGCTGGGTCTAATGAACCCCAATTGTTGTAGTTCCCGAAGTTGCTTCTCCAACTCCTTGAGTTCTTAAGGTGCCATTCGATAAGGCGGAATGAAAATCTCCTTCGTACCTGGTTGGACTTCTATCTCAAACTCGATCTCTCTGTGTGGAGGTAGTCCTAGAAGTTCTTCAGGGAATACATCCTCGTAAGTCATCGACTAAAGGAATACTAACCCTTGCTGGTGCTGGAACATTTGTTTCTTCCAGGAATGCCAACAGAGCTTGATGTTAACTTGTGAGATGTTGCCTGACCATTCTCGCCCTGAATGGATCGATGATTTTCTTTTTATCACCAAGGACAGATAACCTTTCTCCTTCTGAAGTGGGAAATGTGATCTTTCTATTAAGACAATCTAGTATGACTCTGTAGGAGGACAACTAGTCCATTCCTAAGATTACATCATACTCTGTCATCTTCATGATAATGAGATATACCCCCAGTTCATAATTGGCTAAAATAATGTTACAACTTTTACAGACTTTGTTCAAGATAATAGTCTGCCCTAAAGGGGATGCTATACGCAATGAATATCCCAGAGGTGTAACTTCTAAACTAAGGGTTACAACAAAATGTACAGATATAAAAGAATGCGTTGCACTGGAATCAAAAAGTATCTTAGCCCAAGAGCTATAGATCAGAAACCTACCTTTGATAGCGGCGACTTCAGCTTTCACCTTGGGAGGTGCCAGATGGTTGACATGACCTTGCACCCGTGGTGCCTCCTGTGGCTTTGGTTGATATGGCGTTGCATTGTTCCTTGCTTGGTGATGTGGTCTCCCTTGACCATTATGTGGGTGATTAAGCTGCTGATTCTATTGTTGACCCTGAGGTCGGTGGTAAGGTGTTTGTCCTTGATTCTGATGATTCTGCCTTTCGTACTATCCACAAGGTTGCTGTGGACAGTTCCTTACAATGTGCCCTTCCTGGCCACAGTGCTAACACTTCCATTCGTTGTTGCCTGTTGGTTATTGTCTATTCCCTTGCGAGTTCTGTGCCCGTTGAGCTTGCCTGGGATTTGGCTTGTGCTTTTTCCTCTGGTCACTTTGTTCTTTTTCTCTCTGGCTGTTAACCCATTATGCTTCCACGACTAATGCCATGCCAATAACCCAAGCGTAGGTGTCATGGCAAAATGGAACCACTCTCCCTCTGATTACTGCCTTCAGTCCTCCCTAAAATTTGGGAGCCTTGAGTAACTCTATGGCGATCACATGTGGGGCATATCGAGATAGTTCAGTGAATTTCTTCTCATACTGGGTGACGGTCATGTCTCATTGAACAAATTCATGAATTCTATGCTCTTTTGTGCACGCCCAGTTTCCAGAAAGTATCATTGTAGGAAAATTTCTTCGAATTCTCCCCATGTTAGATTTTCCACATCCTGAGTCCTTGTGATTGACCCCCCACCAGTGTTCAGCCTCTCCTTCAAACAGATAAACTGCCAACCGCACATGATGTTCCTCCGCCATCCCTAGAGTCGTGAATTTCTTGGTGATGCTTAACAGCCATTCTTCTGCCTTCTATAGGTCCTCCTTCCCCGTGAATTCCTTCGGATGCAATCCTTGGAATTCCTTCAACAGGTCAACTCCATAATGAGACTGTGACTGAGGTGGTTGTTGTGGTTGTTGCTGCTGAGTCGTCTCCATGTTGTTGGTAATTCTTCCCAGAGCTTCTATAACTCTATCCATGTTGTTCTCCAGTCTTTGAGTCCGATCCCGCAATTCCTCTTGAGGTTGTTCACCTCTATTCTGTTCACGGCTGAATTCGCCTTATGTGCTTCCATTACGTTCCTTTGTCCTCTCGCCATTTCTTCTTCGCCTATCTCTCTCTCCTTTAGAAGAAGAAGATACTATTATCTTCTTGTAAATAAAGTTTCTAGTAACTATACACATACAGTCCATTTATATCATGTCTTTTAGTTGTTTACCCCGCCCCAAAAATTTAGAGTTTTTGAAAAGTAGTTTGAGGTGTGAGAAATATAACAAGCCTAAAAGACTCACATAACCCAAGACCAGTAAGTCTGGAGCTTGGGCTCTGATACCAACTGCAACGACCCGACCCTAGGGTCCCTGACCAAAGCCCGGTCCACAAGATCCTAAGCCTAGTCTGTTAGAAAAAGGGTTTTTAATTTCTTCAAATATATATATATTTTTTTTAAAAGAATAGCGTTCAAACAATTCTCCGTTTCATGAAACGAGAGTCTATTTAAAACTAGTTTGAACAGGTAAATAAATATGATAGGAGAGAGAATTCAACAAGGTTACTTCCTCGTTACTTTCCATTCTCTCCTTAAAAGGTTTTCACGTAAAAATAATTCTCGAGTGAAGATTTTCTTAAAGTTCAGTGTAGTTCATTAAATGACCTCAACTAACGTGTTTAAAAATAACAACACATACCCATCAGAAGATAAAATATTAATAGAATATAAGTCTCACGACTGTAAATAATACTGACTGTTACATAAGTAAGAAGTCTCAACCATATACCGAACAATAACCAATGGTGTTCACGAAATATTCCATAACCGAGTGCTTTTAAAATTATTCAAACCATTCAAATATGAAATCCATAATCCCAACCCTGTTTAGATTATAATAATAAGTAGTAGTGTTTTTCAAAGTACAGTAACCTACTCCGTAGTTCGTAAGACGAGTAACACTCCCGCGAATCTATGATCCACCTGATGTTTCAACTCTTGAATCTATGGAGAGTAAGAAGGAAAATAATGAGTTTAACTCAGTACGAACTAATATATATAGCAAATCTATATATATACCTATTGCCGTTGGATTCTCGTAACGAAGAATCCAACTGAGTCACCTTGCCTACAACACATGCAACACAGATAATAATAAATTTTACCCGTTACTTCCCGTGCCTAAAATGGCCTAGAAACACTCTTGGATATCCCATAAGACAACTCCAAGTTACATCAAGTAGCATACATGATCATCTCCAATACTTATGACACCAATACTTATGACACGTACACCTCAATCTACGATTTTGTCATGCCTTTTCACCTATGTGACAGCATCAAATATAACTTCAATTTATTGGGAAAAACATGAAAATTTACATCAAACCTCATATACATGCATACCATGTCTCCACTATCGATATACCTTAGCATTAGATGGCATTTAATGCTCCAACTATGATCTGCCATGCTTTTTAAACTTTGTGACAGCAACATTTCATGGTTCATATCATCATAAAAATGTGCATTCCCAAAACATATATATACCATACACAACACAACATGATCATCATTGCATATTAACATGCATAAATCATTACTAAATCATGTAGGAACAGCATACACAACGCTTAATGATAAGCTTACAGCAACACATTAAGCATTCAGCATCAGTTTATAACCAGAAAAGCGTGGTCTTTTGGACAGCTTATTCTCTTTACAATTTTTAAATCTTACGGCTGTTATGGGTGCCACCCACGATCGTGAGATCATCTCCCGCGGGGAACCCATCATGGGGTATCGCCATAAGGCTGCCTAAAAGGCACGAATCATTTTGATTCAAAATATTTCTCTTGTTCTTGTTACATGTTTTCCTTATTTTTCACAAGTGATCATGCACTCAACGTGTATCTTTCTACACATAACATGTAACACACATGCAAATCATCATTTGATATAGGTATGCATCATCATTTAAAAAGATCAACTAGTAACCATCATATATCTCATTTACGTTACCATGTCATCAGGATCGAACCACAAATCCATGTAAACATAAAATCACACAAAAATTGTTTTTTTGCCACCACATCATCATAACATTAAACTTGGTTTCATATCCATGAAAATATATGTCCATGATAGGATCGATTTACTCATATATTTCATCATAAAAATGTAGCACATACATATAAAAATTAACTTAATACATGAAATATAGATAAGTCTACACCCATAAGATCATAAGGTAGAATGAAATTTTAAACCAATTTTCCTCCTACCTTAATCGTGATTTAGTTGGGATGAAGATGATGGTGATCTCTTCCTTTTTCTTCTTCCCTTTGGTTCTCTTCTTCCTCACTTCTTCCTTAGCTTAGGTTTAATGGAGGATTTTGGTGTGTGAACTGGAGAGATGGTTTAGAGGAGAGGAGGGGGAAAATCAGCCAGCTTTTGTTTTCTTTTTTGTTTTTTGTTTTGTGTCAACCGAATGTAGAGAATGAGAGAGGGAGGGAGAGTAGAGATCGAACTAGGCAGCCTAGATGAAGCACGAATTCTTCAAAATAGGTGTTGCACCCGAATCGAGTGCGAATCGGGTGTGGGTGCAGCGAGGGTGCGGCGGGATTCGCACCCAATTCTTCAAATAACGAATCCCTTTTTCAATTACCAAAAAACCATTTGATTCGTAGGGGATACGTTTGGGACTCTTATCAGGGGATAAGTTTATAACAAAATTGAAATTTTTTGAAAACTTATTGAAATATAGAAAAATCAAAGGTCACTTTAATTAGGGAGAAATAGAGAATATTTAGTTTTTTATTTTTATTTAATTTAATATGTCTGTAGTTTTCTTTATTCATGATGAATAATTATTTTTAAACTTAAATGAATGTTTATTTCTAATTATAATTATTTTTTAGGCGAAATAAAATATAATGTTGAATTACCAACGCAGTTATATAAAATATAATTTTTATTTTTACATGTATCGCACCGCACCCGAATCCTAAAATTTTAGATATTGACGAATCCCTAGCACCCGTATCCCCGTACATAAATCCTCGTCTCTGAATCAGTGCTTCATCCTCTCTCTCTCTCAAAATCGAGATCTACACCACCCCCACCTTCCATTCTAAAATTCCATCCCATTTTGGTATTTTTTTTCCTCCATTCAAAATATTATGCTAGAATGTGTAACATGATCATAATATTTTAATGTTCAAAGTTATCTTGGACTTGACACATGTTTATCAAAATGAATCCAAAGGTTAGTATTTTTCACCATGAGTTTAATTCTAACTTGGTGAACTGTACCGACCCAAAATAATTTAGTTGACCAGTCAATGTCAATCCGAGTCAATTAGAGTATAATCCAACGCTTTGACCGTGAAACCAATTAATTATTAAAATAATTAAGGTTAGTATTAAAATAATTAAGTCTAGGATTAAATAATGAGATTTTTATCGGAGGATTATTTGAAGAATCTAACTGTACGAGTGGATAGATCTCGAAAAGTTATCGAATTTTGACTACTCACACGCGAAAATCGGACACCGTATGAGGCCAATCCGAAGCCCAGAACGCGAGTTTGACCAAGATCAAGCGTTGACCGCGATTTTGACCAATTAAACTTTATTTAATTGTGTATATACATTATATATATGTACGGGTGATGTATTAAAAAGTAACTTTGTAAGGTATTCCTTTCTATACACATAATTTGTATATATATGCATATACCATAGTGTAGCCCATGTAGTTATCTTTTATTTTTTGTATCTTTAGGCTTTCCTGTTCAATCCACCGATTGGATTTTGGTTAAAAGAAACAGAGAGAAATCTCTCTTATCTCAAAACAGTAGAGTGAGAGTTGAGAGTTAGAGAGAGAACCAGAATGGGAGAAGAGAAGAGAAGGAGAAGAAGAAAGAAAGAAAAGAGAAAAAGAGAGATGCCGAGAGAGAGAGATGCTGTGAGAAAGAGAGAGAAAGAAAGAGGGGGAGAAATCATGAGAATTAGAGAAAGACGGTGGAGAGAAGAGGAAGAAGAAGAAGAAGATAGAAGTAAAAGAAGAAAGAGAAGTAAGGAAAGAAAGAAAGAAAGAAAGGAAGAGAAAGAGAGTGAGAGACAGCCATTAGAGATAGAGAGAGATGACGGTAGAGAGAGAAGAAAAAGAAGATGATGATGACGATGACGATGGGGAGATCGATTGGGCCGTGATTTTGTTGTTGGAGGTAAAATTGGAAACCCCAAACCCTTAATTTATTATTCCTTTTGCTGGTATTGATTTGGAGAGAGTTTGAATTAGTAAAATTTTCCTTATTATACAGATTACTGATTAGGTTTTCTAGGTTAGATAAGATTTAAGGATTGAACTCCTTTTCTTTGCCCTAATTATATACAGTAAGTTAGTTAATTTCTTAGAGACAGATACAACAAGGGTTGTATAACTAAGTAGGTATGTAGTTGATTAAATTAGTTTAAAGTAATTGTATTTCAGATTATTTGGGTTTTGTTTTTTTAGAATTAGGATTATTTGTAGCTGGAATTAATTGAATAGAAAATCCCAATTCCTCGATTTCATGAGGAATTCAAGAAAAATCAGATTTCCAAGCTTGAGAATTTTGGAAACCCTTAACTTTAAGATGATTCTTAACAATCTCAGATTTTTGGATGTTTGGAATTTATGGAAAAATTAGTGGTTAAACTTCGTTAGAAATTATGGAATTTAAGTTGAAATTCTAAAACCTTTTTGTTGTTAGGGACTTATCTGTAATGATATTATTAGTATTTGGTAAAGTCCATATTCGATGTGGTAAGGTATTTTCGTAGATAATAGGTTTCTTAACCTTAATAAAGAATGATTAAAGGTACTTGGACCTTGTAGAGACTATTTAGGTTAGAGTTTAGATTATCAAATTGTTTTGTATGAGATTAATGTGAATGGTTAAGAATTTTGAAGTGAATTGAATATATTATTTACAGTTGGGAGTTTGTACTAGGACCAATGTATTGATTGCAGGTGAATAAAGCGGTAAAGAGCTAGCCTCACAGGAATTGAGGTAGGAACTCATAAATACTCTCTTGTAACTATTAAAGTACTTTCAATGCTTTTGATAGGGTTTAGATTTGTAAATCAAAAGTAATTATTTTGCAAAGCATGCATGATTTAATTAGGATGTCCTATTGATGTGAAAATGATTTCCCAAAAGTATAGTTTTACATAGTCATGTAAAACAGTAATAGTTATTTTTAAAATAACTAGATTCTAATAATTATATATATGAATGAGTTATATACATATATAAGTATATGGATGATTCTTTTCTTATTTATAGTTAAATAAACAATAATTCCAAAAGAATCGAGATTTGACCGTTATCGAGCTTTGGGGATGGGTATATTTCCAAAACCAAATGGATTTTGGGGTTCTTATAAAATATATGTATTTTTGAAAGTCTAAAATCCTTACGGTTATTAGTTGGAATAACCGTATGTCAATATGACTAAGGTTAAGGATTACACAATCACCAAATAAAAATAATATTGGTGATAAAGATGGAAACTAAAATCTCTAATCAAGAGTATTGACTTATTCGATTCTTTAACATGTGGAAACAAGAATCGAATATTTCAATCTCTTAATAAATATAAAGATATGCACAAGAGATTTTGTTTACGAGGAAAACCAAACTGGGAAAAACCCCGGGACCTAGTCCAGAAAAGAATCCACTAAAAGAAATGAAAACTTACGAACAGATTTACCACTCGATGGACACGAATTACGACTCCCTCTACGCTCCAACA
>MVGT01000842.1:1254-35919 GCA_002174775.1 Macleaya cordata | reverse complement strand
AACATTTGGTGCAATTCTGAGGATTTCAAATTTTTGCCCAAAAATGGTTTGTACGACGTGGTCTGAAACCTTTGAACAGCGATTCTAAGTAATTCTGGGGTTCAAACTTCGTGGTTTCAGTTCCTATCTTCATTCTATAGGACCTCCAAAGAGTGTGCAAAATTTGGTGCGATTCCGAGGATTTCAAATTTTTTCCCAAAAATGGCTTGTACAACGTGGACCAAAACCATTGAACTGCGATTCTGAGCAATTCTGGGTTCGAAAATTCGTGGTTTCAGTTCCTATAATCATTTTATAGGACCTCCAAAGAGTGTGTAAAATTTTGGGCGCTTCCGAGGAGTTTGACTTTTTGCCTAAAATTGGCTTGTACAACGTGGATCGAAATCTTTGAACTTGGATTCTAGGCAATTCTGGGGTCCAAACATCGTAATTTCAATTCCTATCATCATTTTATAAAACCTTTGAACTACGATTCTGAGCAATTCTAGGGTCGAAACTTCGTGGTTTTAGTTCCTATCATCATTTTAAAAGACCTCCAAAGAGTATGCAAAATTCAGTGTGATTCCGAGGAGTTTAACTTTTTGCCCAAAAATGGCTTTTACGACGTGTTCCGAAACCTTTGAACTACCATTCTGAGCAATTATGGGGTCCAAACTTCCTGGTTTTAGTTCCTATCATCATTTTATAGGACCTCGAAAGTGTGTGTAAAATTTGGTGCAATTCTGAAGATTTTGAATTTTTTGCCCAAAAATGGCTTGTATGACGGGTTCAAACTTCGTGGTTTCAGTTCCTATCTTCATTTTATAGGACCTCCAAAGAGTGTGCAAAATTTGGTGCGATTCCGAGGATTTCAAATCTTTGCCCAAAAAAGGCTTGTACAACGTGGACCAAAACTTTTGAACTGCGATTCTGAGCAATTCTGGGGTCGAAACTTCGTGGTTTTAGTTCATATCATCATTTTATAAGACCTCCAAAGAGTGTGCAAAATTTAGTGCGATTCCGAGGAGTTTAACCTTTTGCCCAAAAATGGCTTGTACGACGTGGTCTGAAACCTTTGAACAGCGATTCTGAGCAATTATGGGGTTCAAACTTCGTGGTTTCAGTTCCTATCTTCATTTTATAGGACCTCCAAAGAGTGTGCAAAATTTGGTGCGATTCCGAGGATTTCAAATCTTTGCCCAAAAAAGGCTTGTACAACGTGGACCACAACTTTTGAACTACGATTCTGAGCAATTCTGGGGTCGAAACTTCGTGGTTTCAATTCCTATCATCATTTTATAGGACCTTCAAAGAGTGTGCAAAATTTGGGGCGATTGCGAGTTTGACTTTATGCCCAAATATGGCTTGTACAACGTGGTCCGAAACCTTTGAACTGCGATTTTGAGCAATTCTGGGGTGCAAACATCATGGTTTCAATTCCTATCTTTATTCTATAGGACCTCCAAAGAGTGTGCAAAATTTGGTGCAATTCCGAGGATTTCGAATTTTTGCCCAAAAATGGCTTGTACAACGTGGTCCAAAACCTTAGAACTGCGATTCTGAGCAATTCTGGGGTACAAACTTTGTGGTTTCAGTTCCTATAATCATTTTATAGGACTTCTAAAGAGTGTGAAAAATTTGGTGCAATTCCGAAGAGTTTGACTTTTTGCCCAAAAATGGCTTGTACGACGTGTTCCGAAACCTTTGAACTGCCATTCTGAGCAATTATGGGGTCCAAACTTCCAGGATTTAGTTCCTATCATCATTTTATAGGACCTCGAAAGAGTGTAACATTTGGTGCAATTCCGAGGATTGCAAATTTTTGCCCAAAAATGGCTTGTACAACGTGGACCGAAATCTTTGAACTTCGATTCTAGGCAATTCTAGGGTCCAAACTTCGTACTTTCAGTTCCTATCATCATTTTATAAGACCTCAAAAGAGTGTGCAAAATTTGGTGCGATTCTAAGGATTTCGAATTTTTGCCCATAAATGGCTTGTACGATGTGGATCGAAACTTTGAACTTCGATTCTAGGCAATTCTAGGGTCCAAACTTCGTGATTTCTGTTCCTATCATTATTTTATAAGACCTCCAAAGAGTGTGCAAAATTTGGTGCTATTTTGAAGATTTCGAATTTTTGCCCAAAAATGGCTTGTACGACGTGGTCTGAAACCTTTGAACTGCGATTCTGAGCAATTCTGGGGTCCAAACTTCGTGGTTTCAGTTCCTATCATCATTTTATAGGACCTAGAAAGAGTGTGCAAAATTTGGTGCGATTCCGAGGATTTCGAATTTTTGCCCAAAAATGGCTTGTACGACGTGGTCTGAAACCTTTGAACTGCGATTCTGAGCAATTCTGGGGTCCAAACTTCGTGGTTTCAGTTCCTATCATCATTTTATAGGACCTAGAAAGAGTGTGCAAAATTTGGTGCGATTCCGAGGATTTCGAATTTTTGCCCAAAAATGGCTTGTACGACGTGGTCTGAAACCTTTGAACTGCGATTCTGAGCAATTCTGGGGTCCAAACTTCGTGGTTTCAGTTCCTATCATCATTTTATAGGACCTAGAAAGAGTGTGCAAAATTTGGTGCGATTCCGAGGATTTCGAATTTTTGCCCAAAAATGGCTTGTACGACGTGGTCTGAAACCTTTGAACTGCGATTCTGAGCAATTCTGGGGTCCAAACTTCGTGGTTTCAGTTCCTATCATCATTTTATAGGACCTAGAAAGAGTGTGCAAAATTTGGTGCGATTCCGAGGATTTCGAATTTTTGCCCAAAAATGGCTTGTACGACGTGGTCTGAAACCTTTGAACTGCGATTCTGAGCAATTCTGGGGTCCAAACTTCGTGGTTTCAGTTCCTATCATCATTTTATAGGACCTAGAAAGAGTGTGCAAAATTTGGTGCGATTCCGAGGATTTCGAATTTTTGCCCAAAAATGGCTTGTACGACGTGGTCTGAAACCTTTGAACTGCGATTCTGAGCAATTCTGGGGTCCAAACTTCGTGGTTTCAGTTCCTATCATCATTTTATAGGACCTAGAAAGAGTGTGCAAAATTTGGTGCGATTCCGAGGATTTCGAATTTTTGCCCAAAAATGGCTTGTACGACGTGGTCTGAAACCTTTGAACTGCGATTCTGAGCAATTCTGGGGTCCAAACTTCGTGGTTTCAGTTCCTATCATCATTTTATAGGACCTAGAAAGAGTGTGCAAAATTTGGTGCGATTCCGAGGATTTCGAATTTTTGCCCAAAAATGGCTTGTACGACGTGGTCCGAAACCTTTGAACTGCGATTCTGAGCAATTCTGGGGTCCAAACATCGTGGTTTCAACTCCTATCATTATTCTATAGGACCTCCAAAGAGTGTGCAAAATTTGGTGCGATTCCGAGGATTTCAAATTTTTGCCCAAAAATGGCTTGTACAACGTGGACCAAAACATTTGAACTGCGATTCTGAGCAATTTTGGGGTTCAAACTTCGTGGTTTCAGTTCCTATCTTCATTTTATAGGACCTCCAAAGAGTGTGCAAAATTTGGTACGATTCCGAGGATTTCAAATTATTGCCCAAAAATGGCTTGTACAACGTGGACCAAAACCTTTGAACTGCGATTCTGAGAAATTCAGGGGTCGAAACTTCATGGTTTCAGCTCCTATCATCATTTTATAGGACCTCCAAAGAGTGTGCAAAATTTGGTGCGATTCCGAGGAGTTTGACTTTATGCCCAAAAATGGCTTGTACGACGTGGTCTGAAACCTTTGAACTGCGATTCTGAGCAATTCTGGGGTCCAAACATCGTGGTTTCAACTCCTATCATTATTCTATAGGACCTCCAAAGAGTGTGCAAAATTTGGTGCGATTCCGAGGATTTCAAATTTTTGCCCAAAAATGGCTTGTACAACGTGGACCAAAACATTTGAACTGCGATTCTGAGCAATTCTGGGGTCCAAACTTCGTGGTTTCAGTTCATATAATCATTTTATAGGACTTCTAGAGAGTGTGAAAATTTGGGGCAATTCCAAAGAGTTTGAGTTTTTTCCCAAAAATGGCTTGTACAACGTGGACCGAAACCTTTGAACTTCGATTCTAGGCAATTCTAGTGTCCAAACTTCGTGATTTCTATTCCTATCATTATTTTATAGGACCTCCAAAGAGTGCAAAATTTGGTGCGATTTCGATGATTTCGAATTTTTGCCCAAACATGGCTTGTACAACGTGGACCAAAATCTTTGAACTACGATTCTGAACAATTCTGGGGTCGAAACTTCGTGGTTTTAGTTCCTATCATCATTTTATAGGACCTCCAAATAGTGTGGAAAATTTGGTGCGATTCCGAGGAGTTTAACTTTTTGCCCAAAAATGGCTTGTACGACGGGGTCTGAAACCTTTGAACAAGGATTCTGAGCAATTCTGTGGTTCAAACTTCGTGGTTTCGGTTCCTATCTTTATTTTATAGGACCTCCAAAGAGTGTGCAAAATTTGGTGCGATTCCGAGGATTTCAAATCTTTGCCCAAAAAAGGTATGTACAACGTGGACCACAACCTTTGAACTGCGATTCTGAGCAATTATGGGGTCGAAACTTCTTGGCTTCAATTCCTATCATAATTTTATAGGACCTTCAAAGAGTGTGCAAAATTTGGTGCGAGTCCGACGAGTTTGACTTTATGCCCCAAAAATGGCTTGTACGACGTAGTCCGAAACCTTTGAACTGCGATTCTTAGCAATTCTAGGGTCCAAACATCGTGGTTTTAACTCCTATCATTACTCTATAGGACCTCCAAAGAGTGTGCAAAATTTGGTGTGATTCCGAGGATTTCAAATTTTTGCCCAAAAATGGCTTGTACAACGTTGACCAAAACCTTTGAACTGCGATTCTGAGCAATTCTGGGGTCCAAACTTCGTGGTTTTAGTTCCTATAATCATTTTATAGGACTTCTAAAGAGTGTGAAAAATTTGGGGCAATTTCGAAGAGTTTCACGTTTTGCCCAAAAATGGCTTGTACAACGTGGACCGAAACCTTTGAACTTCGATTCTAGGCAATTCTAGGGTCCAAACTTCGTAATTTCAGTTCCTATCATCATTTTATAGGACCTCAAAAGAGTGTGCAAAATTTGGTGCGATTCTAAGGATTTCGAATTTTTGCCCATAAATGGCTTGTACGATGTGGACCGAAACCTTTGAACTTCGATTCTAGGCAATTCTAGGGTCCAAACTTCGTGATTTCTGTTCCTATCATTATTTTATAGGACCTCCAAAGAGTGTGCAAAATTTGGTGCGATTCCGAAGATTTCGAATTTTTGCCCAAAAATGGCTTGTACAACGTGGACCAAAACCTTTGAACTACGATTCTGAGCAATTCTGGGGTCGAAACTTCATAGTTTTAGTTCATATCATCATTTTATAAGACCTCCAAAGAGTGTGCAAAATTTAGTGCGATTCCGAGGAGTTTAACTTTTTGCCCATAAATGGCTTGTACGACGTGGTCTGAAACCTTTGAACAGCGATTCTGAGCAATTCTGGGGTTCAAACTTCGTGGTTTCAGTTCCTATCTTCATTTTATAGGACCTCCAAAGAGTGTGCAAAATTTAGTGCGATTCTAAGGATTTCAAATCTTTGCCCAAAAATAGCTTGTACAACGTGGACCACAACCTTTGAATTGCGATTATGTTCTATTCTGGGGTCGAAACTTCGTGGTTTCAATTCCTATCATCATTTTATAGGACCTCCAAAGAGAGTGCAAAATTTGGTGCGAGTCCGAGGAGTTTGACTTTATGCCCAAAAATGGCTTGTACGACGTGGTCCAAAACCTTTGAACTGCGATTCTGAGCAATTCTGGGGTCCAAACATCGTGGTTTCAACTCCTATCATTATTCTATAGGACCTCCAAAGAGTGTGCAATATTTGGTGCGATTCCGAGGATTTCAAATTTTTGCCCAAAAATGGCTTGTACAACGTGGACTAAAACCTTTGAACTGCGATTCTGAGCAATTCTGGGGTCCAAACTTCGTGGTTTCAGTTCCTATAATCATTTTATAGGACTTCTAAAGAGTGTGAAAAATTTTGGGCAATTCCGAAGAGTTTGCCTAAAAATGGCTTGTACAACGTGGACCGAAACCTTTGAACTTCGATTCTAGGCAATTCTAGGGTCCAAACTTCGTAATTCCAGTTCCTATCATCATTTTATAGGACCTCTAAAGAGTGTGCAAAATTTGGTGCGATTCCGAGGATTTCGAATTTTTGCCCACAAATAGCTTGTACGATGTGGACTGAAACCTTTGAACTTCGATTCTAGGCAATTCTAGGGTCCAAACTTCGTGATTTCTATTCCTATCATTATTTTATAGGACCTCCAAAGAGTGTGCAAAATTTGGTGCGATTCCAAGGAGTTTGACTTTTTGCCCAAAAATGGCTTATACGACGTGTTCCAAAACCTTTGAACTGCCATTCTGAGTAATTCTGGGGTCCAAACTTCATGGTTTCAGTTCCTATCATCATTTTATAGGACCTCGAAAGAGTGCAAAATTTGGTGCAATTCCGAGGATTTCGAATTTTTGCCCAAAAATGGCTTATACGACGTGGTCCGAAACCTTTGAACTGCGATTTTGAGCAATTCTAGGGTTCAACCTTCATGGTTTCAGTTCCTATCATCATTTTATAGGACCTCCAAAGAGTGTGTAAAATTTGGTGCGATTCCGAGGATTTCGAATCTTTGCCCAAAAATGGCTTGTACAACATGGACCAAAACATTGGAATTGCGATTCTGAGCAATTTTGGGGTTGAAACTTCGTGGTTTCCATACCTATGATCATTTTATAGGACCTCCAAAGAGTGTGCAAAATTTGGTGCGATTTCGAGGAGTTTGACTTTTTACCCAAAAATGGCTTGTACGACGTGGTCCGAAACCTTTGAACTGCGATTTTGAGCAATTCAAGGGTTCAAACTTCATGGTTTCAGTTCCTATCATCGTTTTATAGGACCTCCAAAGAGTGTGCAAAATTTGGTTCGATTCCGAGGATTTCAAATCTTTGCCCAAAAATGGCTTGTACAACGTGGACCAAAACATTTGAACTGCGATTCTGAGCAATTCTGGGGTCGAAACTTCGTGGTTTTAGTTCATATCATCATTTTATAAGACCTCCAAAGAGTGTGCAAAATTTAGTGCGATTCCGAGGAGTTTAACCTTTTGCCCAAAAATGGCTTGTACGACGTGGTCTGAAACCTTTGAACAGCGATTCTGAGCAATTATGGGGTTCAAACTTCGTGGTTTCAGTTCCTATCTTCATTTTATAGGACCTCCAAAGAGTGTGCAAAATTTTGTGCGATTCCGAGGATTTCAAATCTTTGCCCAAAAAAGGCTTGTACAACGTGGACCACAACTTTTGAACTGCGATTCTGAGCAATTCTGGGGTCGAAACTTCGTGGTTTTAGTTCGTATCATCATTTTATAAGACCTCCAAAGAGTGTGCAAAATTTGGTGCAATTCCGAGGATTTTAAATTTTTGCCCAAAAATGGCTTGTACGACGTGGTCCGAAACCTTTGAACTGCGATTTTCAGCAATTCTATGGTTCAAACTTTGTGGTTTCAGTTCCTATTATCATTTTATAGGACCTCCAAAGAGTGTGCAAAATTTGGTGCGATTCCGAGGATTTCAAATTTTTTGCCCAAAAATTGCTTATACGACGTGTTCCAAAACCTTTGAACTGCCATTCTGAGCAATTCTGGGGTCCAAACTTTATGGTTTTAGTTCCTATCATCATTTTATAGGACCTCGAAAGAGTGTGCAAAATTTGGTGCAATTCCGAGGATTTTGAATTTTTGCCCAAAAATGGCTTGTACGACATGGCCCGAAACCTTTGAACTGCGATTTTGAGCAATTCTATGGTTCAAACTTTGTGGTTTCAGTTCCTATTATCATTTTATAGGACCTCCAAAGAGTGTACAAAATTTGGTGCGATTCCGAGGATTTCAAATCTTTGCCCAAAAATGGCTTGTACAGCGTGGACCAAAATATTTAAACTGCGATTCTGAGCAATTCTGGGGTCAAAACTTCGTGGTTTCCGTTCCTATCATCATTTTATAGGACCGCCAAAGAATGTGCAAAATTTAGTGCGATTTCGAGGAGTTGGACTTTTTGCCCAAAAATGGCTTGTACGACGTGGTCTGAAACCTTTGAACTGCAATTCTGAGCAATTCTGGGTCCAAACATCGTGGTTTCGGTTCCTATAATCATTTTATAGGACCTCCAAAGAGTGTTCAAAATTTGAGGCGATTCCGAGGAGTTTGACTTTTTTACCTAATAATGGCTTGTACAACGCCTTCTCGAGTCACGTGCCTATTTTGCACGTCATCGTCTGTTGTGTACCTGTTTTGCACGTTCCCTCGGTGAGCATGCCAATTTTGCACGTGTCGCTTGTTTGCTCGTGTACGTGCATAGTTATACACGTGTCACCATTGTATGCTTCGGTATATGTGCGATTGCACATATCACCTCTTTTGTGCACGTGTGGTATCTCCACACGTGTCACTGCGCTTTGACGCACCTCTAGAGCATGGAGAGGCGTACCCATTTTATTTTCACCCCAGAACTTTATGCGATGTCACGTAGATCTAGGTGGCTCTTGACATTACTCTTATTGCCTCCCCATTGTAGTGTAGCTTAGTTTGATCACAAAATTCCCAAAGATTGCCCTTAAACGCGAAGTAAAGGCCGATTTCATGATCGGGCGGTTGTCAGGGGCCTAACACCTTCCTGACCCGTACCTAGATTCCCTTACCCAGGAATCTCTCCATTGTAGACCATTGCCCGGAAGATCGCCATGGAGTTTTCGATAAAGTAAAAAGCGGTTTTCCAAACAAAAAGGGTCATGATTCCCTATAATCAGGTGGCGACTCCATCACTTTCACATGACTCTTTAGTTGTTATACATCACAACTTCTTCATGGATGAATTCGGGATGCGTTCCTTTTCTCTTTCCTTCCGAGAAAGATAGTGTGGGGCGATGTCGGATTCCGGGTTCACAATCACCAACACATCGTAGCGAAAAATCTTTACCATCTAAATCTGCCGCAGAGAATGTTATCGGCTGATTCTTCCATCTTGATGCACTATCCTGACTTGCTCCAATTATAAGTTGTTTCTACTTTTCTACCCTTGCATTTATGTGCGAGATATTTTTTAATACAGAATTAGTGGCATGCAAAGAATCTTCAGTTCCAATTATCATGTTCACCACTCTACGTTTTTCCTTTGGCACATCACAGATTTATTCTTTTCCCAAATTTTCATTGTTCGTTTATAATTTCTCAGATGTTCAGTAGGATCTTCCGTTCCATCGTAAAGTTCAAATTTAGGAAATTGAATATCCTTTGGAAGTTCTTGATCTTCCAGTTCTACGATCAAAGAAGAATCATGTACATCTTTTATAATTTGATTCAACCATTTTTCAGGTTCTTTTCCCTTGATATCCTTGACAACGTCATTCAACATTTTCATTTTTTGTTCCAATATTCTGTGGATTTCTTCTTTAAAATCATCTCTGGCATTTTTAACGTTTTACGATTCTCCCACATCTTCCACAAAGTATTTGGTAGCTTTTCTTCTTCTCTATTCATCATTATATGTTACGGGATGATTCTGAATTTCTTATTCATCCTCTCTTTCATTCTCTCGAGGTCGTGTAACAAAGATTCTTTCATTCAAATTGTCATTTTTCTTCCGTAAATCTTGATTTTGTTTTTGAAGCTCAACCAAAGCATTTTGTTGCTCCAATTGAATTTTTGTCATTTTCTCTAATTTGCTCAAGAGCATAGCAAATTGATCATTTGGAATTGGAGTTCCTTGAATCGGAACTTTGATAGTGTGATCTTCTAGTCTTATCTCATGTCATTACGTTGCTGGTCCTCGATACTCTATTTCGATGAAGACCTCCTGAGGATTTGCCGCTAGATTTACTGCTACTCGTCGTGCTGGAGCTATTTTTTTAATGATGAAGAAAGCTCCGAAAGTAATTTTTCTTCCAGCAAATTTTGTCTTCTTCCGATGAGATCCCCAGAAATCTATGGATTCTTTGCAATTTGTGAAGAACATAAAGTGCAGGTGAAGTTCCCACAAACGGCACAAAACTATAAATGCAGAAATCTACAGTTAGGAGAGCTCTCAAAGTAAAATCAAAGGTGAAAGTTCAGAATGATCTATTGAATGAACATTGAGGGTGTTTATATAGGCCCTCAAAATTACATATTACAATTTTAACCTTTAACTGTATACAACTCAATGTAACATATATTCTATGCCCCTTATTTCTGATGCGACACGTGTACATCTAATATCATATATTTGCATTAAAGATGGTCCACCACTAATACTTTCAAATTGGTATTCAGAGGCATCCCATTTCAATATTGGTCGATCAAGGTAATGCATTCATTATCCGAATCATGTGCTGACCTTTTGTCAATCAACGAGGATACGATCAACCTAATTGAATACCTTTTTCACCTGGAGAGATTCAGTCAATGACCACCACCACCACCACCACATACGATGCCACCACCACCACGACCACCATGCCACTGCCACCACCACCACCCTACTATTGCCAAATCCAGAAAGAGTAGAACCATGTTGGTTGCGTTATTTCAGTCAATAACAAAACAACACAACCAGATTGGTTGTACTGTTTCAGTCAAACCCAAAAATAGTTGGTTGCACAATTTTTTGTTAACCAGGATAATCACCACCACGCCGTTGTGGAGCCGCGGAATCCAGCACCTCCCTGCGCACACTCTCCACCTCCGAAGAAGAGAAGAAATTGCTTAGGAAACGTGAAATAGGATTCGCCTACGTGGGGATGAACGTAAGATGTATGGAGTCGCCACCTGATTTATGGGAATCAGGACCCAAGATTTAGAAAATCAACCTAAATCTAGTTTTTCGGAGAAAAACCATGGCGATAATCTAAAATGGATGGTTTGCAGTCAGAGATTGAGGATAAAGGAATCCTGGTACAGGTCGGGAAGTTGTTAGGCATCTAACAACCGCCCGATCATAAGATCAACCTCTACTTCATAACTTAGGGTATGTTAGGGAATTATTGGTCTTACTATGATTATTCAAAGAAAGAGAAAGCACAAGAAAAGTACATTTACAGCCCCCTATATCTACGTTTCATGCTAATAGAGTTTTGGGGCAAAAGTAATAAAGACAGTACACGCATCTAGTCTAAAAATACGTGCAAGGAATGAACATTACACGTGGACGTGATTCCACGTATAAATAAAGAACATATGGATTTTATTCCATATGTGGCAAGCATGTTTGTTCATGAGCTCTATCCCATAATCAAACAAAGACAAACGAGTGGGTTCTATCCCACGAAGCAAGCAAGGGATAGATGTAGATGCGATTCCATGAACAACCAGTTCATACACGGACGTTATTCCATGTACAAACAACTGGGCATGAATGGACTTTGTCCCATGTGTGGCCCGAGAATTACGAGTAGGCCCGATTCCACAAGTAACGAGAATATGTGTGGGCTCGATCCCATGCACAAGCAGTTATGGTGCTCTATGCTGTTCCACGAACGTGCCAAGGAAGACACTTAGACGCTATGCAAAGTGTTGGCAACCATGAGAAATCTGTTCATATATGGATGTTATTCCATATACGAACAGCCGAGTATGAATGGGCTCTGTCCCTTGTGTGGCCCAAGAATTACTAGTAGACGCGATCCAATAAGTAATAAGGATGTACGTGGGCTCGATCCCACGCACGAGCGGTTATGGTGCACATGGATGCTCCGAGGAAGACAGTTAGACGCGATGCAAAGTGTTGGCAACCATAATGTCCGAGTGTGCGATCACTTGGACTCCGCGATGTGACATGCGTATACTACCGTATACGTGGCACGAGAGAAAAGTTTGTTGATTTTGAAAATAATTGACATGTGCATTGGTACACATGGCCCAGTGGGTCTTTTGATGATGATGATGAGTTATCCCTAGAGCATTATCATAAAATATATATATATATATATAATATATATATATATATTTTACTTCCTTCCATCTGTTGGGAGAAGTAGTTGTTTTAAGATGATGTGTGGGATGGAGGTTCCCAGTTGTTAGGTATGTGTTGGTGATTCCCTAGGTACGAGCTTTCTCCCGGAATATATACTATATATGTTATGCTGGACTTTCCCCCAGCTATGATTATTACTGGCTTTCCCCAGATTATAATACGGGCTTTCCCCCGATTAGACGGCTTTCCCCGGATTATATTACCAGCTTCCCCAGAATAATATTAGATGGGAGATCACAACATGTACATGGATGTTAGTTTTTATAGGAAAAAGTATTTTTTACTACTAAAACTTATAGTATTATAATATATATTTTTAGGTGATTTGAAAATGGACTTTTAATGCCTACACGAGCAAATCATTGAAGTTTTTCTAAAAATAATGATTTGTTCTGTATTTTCATTATATTTTCCTGTCTCATGACAGGAATGGGACTCTCATGATATAGAAAAACTATTGAAATCTAAGTTATTCTATTTCTCTTTTTGGAAAGCCTTGTTTGGATAGGTACGTGTATGATTCTAGAAATGTCGAGGTTATATGCTGCCTAGATTAGGCGAAGACTTGAGGAGCATAACAACTCCTGGATTATTTTAATGATCATTAAGATGTCTGCACGAGTCAAACGGCTGACCACCGCGACAACGGCTACATCGACAAATTATGGTCAAGGGTCCACCTGAACCTAAATCATTAGCCAGCGTGCTTCTCACAAAAATCGATAAATCAGCCGCTCGGTCGGAAATCAGGAATTAACGATGGGGTTCCACATCGGTAAGTTTGAACACGATTTTGCTCACCGACTAGGAGCTGAAACATCTAGTCGTAGCCTCTTCACTGTAAGATGATTACACTATGCAGTATTATGATGGTGAGATGTTGTTAGTTTATCTATACTTGTAAGGGTAAGTGAATGGTTATCGGTTTATGTTGTAGTAAAGGTACCAAATGCTTTTACATTACTGTATTATGATTTCTCGGTTTTCTTTAAAACCTGCATTGTCTTAAATTCATATTAGTACTACCTGTTAGTATTATAAGTTCTCACTGGGCTTTTTGCTCAGGAAATCGAGGAGACAGTGGATGTTAAGTAATTTGAGGAGGCAGGTATAGAGAGAGTATCCACCTCAGGTTTATTATACTTGAGGTGTTGTTATTATTCAGTTATGATGCAGTTATTTTCCTTGCTTTGTATATATATTCTTTTGAACTATATAATCTAAAACAAGCACACTTATGTATATTTAGTATCACTTAATAAATATTATATATGTATTATTTTATCAAGCGAGATTGTTTTAGAATTATGGTTTGGAGCCAGCCTAGTGGATGACTAGGTATTATATATTGAAGAATATGGTTGATTAGATATGATAAGATGATATGGATGAATGGAATTGATATAGAAATGCTATTTATGGATAAATCATCTCTTCTACAGGTTTCAGACCCTGAAAATACAGGGGGAGCTCTGGCAAATTTTTCGTTGGGCCTAACCATATTTAGAGGTAATTAAAGTTCTGACAAACTAGATTAACTTAACTCTAATTTAGGTTCATAAACCTCTATTTAGGTTTGTTTAAGTACTGTTTAATCACCTGGTATAGCAAACCTAACGCTTTGAGATGCGATTCAAAAGGTTTATTTGAAAGTTTATGAGTGATTTATTCTTTTCGAGGGCAAAAGTGTTATTTTGGGCCTAAGGTTTTTATTACTTTCAAACAAAACCTAACTTTTGCCCACTAGGATCAAACATCACTTTTTGATGCTAATATGAAAGTTTCATGACAACTTGGATCAAAAAGTGAGTAAAACAACTTTATAACAAACCCATAATTTTTCATGGATCGAAAAGTGTATTTTTATGCCAAAATGAAGAACATCAAACATGCCTTTATTTTTCATGGAGCATGATTTTGCATTTTTTATTCATGTGATTTTAAACATGATTACTACATGTTACTACATCACACAATGATATTTTTCTTATCTAACATGAATAATCATAAGAAAAGCA
The DNA here is from genome assembly GCA_002174775.1 of Macleaya cordata. Lineage (NCBI taxonomy): Eukaryota > Viridiplantae > Streptophyta > Magnoliopsida > Ranunculales > Papaveraceae > Macleaya > Macleaya cordata. The sequence continues at coordinate 21,841 of MVGT01000842.1, read as the reverse complement.
TGATTTTGACATTTTTCTAGCATGTTTTCTAGGAGACATCGATTTCATCAAGATGATATTTACATGATGATGATATTTACATGAATATGATATTTACATAATTCTAGCTATATGAAAATATCTATATGTAGTAAACGTTAAGTTAAATATGAAAACTACATGAACAAGATAACTAACCCATTGATCAAAGCATGATAACTAGAAAATAAACATAAAAAAATGCTTGAATAATTCATTTATTGGATGAACAACAAACTACATACTTGATTTAGTACAAAATGGGTTAAGATTAGGTAATATTATCTAGCTTTAGCCCAAACTCCAAGGAAAATTAGAGATCCCACTTTGTTGTTCGACCCATTTGTAGGGATTTGCCCTTTTTGTGTATTTTTAGAAAAAAAAATGGAGGAAGAAACACTTTCTGTCTCTCTAAAAAGATGGGACTTGAAAGTGTCTGGAGTTTTGTGGAAAACAAATAAGAGAATTTTTCACTCTAAAACCTCACTTTCTCACTCTAGAAATCTCTCTAATTTTTTCCAAAATGAAAGGGTCTCTCTCTAGGTTGTTGTTGTATGTTTTGCCTCTTAGAGGAGCCATCTATTTATAGCAAAATGAAAGTGGGAGGGCCAATCTCAGCCGTTATATCGAAATGATCGGATGGCTATCATTCATCCTTATCTATAAAGGACAGAGGAGAGAGAAAATTGCTTGGACGGCTAGAGGAGCCCTTCCGTTAGTTGCATGTGTCTGCATGTAAAACGATGCAAAACCGGATTACTCGAGTGGAGAGAGAAAACACTACAAATGGCTAGGGCTGCTATAGTTGTTTGGGTCTAACAGCTAGGGTTACCCTAGCCGTGAGACGCATGCGCGCTGACGCGTCTGCGGCAACACGCCAAATGAGGTGGGTCTCTCAAGTGGAAAGAGAAAAAGTCAGAAAACGGCTAGGGCTGCCCTGCCCGTTCGTTGCAAACGGTTAGGGCAACCCTGGCCGTTAAGGGCAAACGGTCAGAATGGTCAGGCCACTATGACCGCTGGGGGCCAACGGCTAGACCACCATGGTCGTTAAGGGCTAACGCCCAAGGTGGTGCTGCTGTTTAGGGGTGGGCATCTGTCGATGTCCAACCTAATTTCAACCATCCACAACTAGGGGTGAAAGTTGGACGGGTTGAGCCCGACTAACCCGTGACCAATCCGACATTGGGTTGGGTTTGGTCATGATTTGTTGGTCATGGGTTCAATCACGGTCAGAGATTCTAAAAACCCGAAAATTTTCGGTCGGATTCGGTCAAAGGGCTTGGTCAGCCCAACCCAACCCGAGCCCGACCCCTTCTATATATAAGAATTTTTTTTTACTTTATATATGTTATAGTTATACCTTATTAGATTGTATTAGGTGATTCTTTAGGCAACAAATTAGGAATACTTTGTCATTCAAATCCATAAATTATAAGTTACCTTTTAATTCTCAATCCACTTTGGCATTCTTGGTTATTTTTTACTTATTAAGTGGTTTTTTATTTTAGCCTTTGTTGTGTCATACATTTAAATATAACAAAGAAATTCAACCCGAAATAGCCTGAAGTAACCCGATCAACCCGATTTAGCCCGCTTGGGTTGGGTTGGGTTGAGAAATTCTTTGCCCGAAGTTGGGTTGGGTTGGGTTGGGTTGAGGTTTCTGAACCTTGGGTTGGGCTTGGTCAGCACATCAACCCAACCCAACCCGACCGACTTTCACCCCTATCCACAACCAATCCAAATTAGGTCAGTTTTCTTACTTTTCCATCCACTAACAATCCGAACTCTAATTGGATCGGTTTCCATCCAAACCGATTAGACTAGGTTTGGATCGGATTGGATGGTCGGTTTTAGTCGATGAATTTTTTTTTCTCCCAATGTCGTTCACAAGTTATAATATTCGTTTATGGTTAGAAACTTAAAAGCAGAATATGCATCCATTCTAAAAAAAAAATTTATAATTATTTTTAACACTTAAAAAATACTTACACTTTTTTTTTTTTTGGAAAAATGATAGGCCACCAGTTAGAGATTAAGATGAATGAGAATGGAAAAAGAGGACTATGGTCTCGTGAAGAGTGTGGCTTAAAATTTTTTGTGTTACAGTTTTTTGTATTTTTTTTCTAAATACAATATTAAATATTTACTAAAATAACATATACACATATACTATTCTGTTGGTTCGGTTTAATCGGATTTTTAGATGACACATCCAACAACCAATCCAATCCGATCGGTTTTTAGGAATTTAAAACCAAGCCAATCCAACTAGACAATTAGATCGGTTAAAATCCGATTGGATTGGTCAGTTCGACCCACATTTGCCCACTGCTGTTTCTTAAAAGAAATGGGGTGGGTTCTGTCACCCACCCTCCTTTAAAACGTTTCAAAATTAGGTGGGTATTATTAACCCATTAGAAAACCCTTTTTCAAAAACGTCTTTTCTCTCTGATGGTGTTTATCTTTCAAAAATGGGTGGTGGGTGTTGTCACCCACCACCTTTAGCTTTTCAAAACCTTCAAGTGGGTATGTTGACCCACTAAAACTTTTCAAAACTCCCCTGACGCCCATGTGAAGGAGAAAAAGAATTTGGTGTACCTGAACTTGGTACACCATCATAGTAGCAAGATGAAACCCGTTTTAGGAAACGAAATTTTCTACTGATGTATACGTGAAAGACAAAATTGATTGTGGTGTATTGAAATTTGATACGCCCAATTTGTAACAAAATGAAACCCATCCACTTCTACTGATTTTAACCTTTTTAAAAAATGGGGGCTGGTGTATGGCAGTTTGGTGCACCTAGACTACAACCAAATAAAACCTATTTTTAAAAACCTTAAGACAAAAAAAAAGGTTATGTTTTGTCGTAGGCTAGGTATACCACATTTGTGTACACCACTCACACTTTCGCACCTTCTCGCTTGATGCTTCACCAATTCGAGTCAAAATTCCGACCACATTTTATGCGGGTCTCACATTTAGCACGTATCTCAAGGCGAATGAAAGGAAGGACACCTTCATCCGTGGTGGTGTCTACAGCCGCTACCACCACCACCATGCCAACACCACTACCTTACTATTGCCAAACCCAGAAACAGTGCCACCAGGTTGGTTGCATTATTTCAGTCAAACTAGAAAATAGTTGGTTGCACTGTTTCAATTAACAACAACCTCACCAACACCACCACCACCACTACCACCACTCCTCCACCACCACCACCCTGTTATTACCAAACCAAAAACAGTGCAACCTATAAGGTTACATTGCTTAAGTCAATAACAAGAACAACGCAACTATGTTGGTTGCCCAATTTCAGTCAAACTAAAAAATATTGCAACCATGTTGGTTGCACTATTTCAGTTAACCACGATTACCACAACCATATTGCTACCACCACCACGCCACCACCACCACCTTTCTATTGCCAAAATCAGAAATAGTACAACTAGGTTGGTTGCGTTATTTTAACCAAACCCATCAAACTTAAAAGCAGTGCAACCAACAAACACTGTTTCAATTAACCACGATTACTACTACCACGCCACCACCACCACCTCACCACCATCACCACCACCACGCTACCACTGTTAGGAATTTCGAAGAAATCAATTCAATCACACACGCACAATCTACGAAACGAATCAAATATGTAAAANAAAGATAGAAAAACAAGGGACAAATATGTTTGGAGATTATCATACTTTTTGGAGTAATGCTAGGGGACCCAAGAAAGACTATTGGCCCGTGGGGTTGACATTGAGATGATTCATGAGTTCATTTTTTTTTGTTTGAATGTGTTCATCATGTAGATTATCTTTATAAAAATTAGATAATTTTGAAACTTCTAATCCCATAAAAAAATTTGATTTGATTCTAACGGTGTTTGAGTAGTCTATTTTACGGTTGACTTCCAACTAACCTTTATAGGGTTAGAAAATTTAACGTGGCTTAATTTCTTGTAAGGATGATCTACATGGTCTTTATAGGAAAAAAAAGCTCTTAGATAATCTCAATGTGAACCCCACAAGTTAAAATGTCTTCCATGAGTCCCGAACTCGGGTTCCCCTAGCATTACTCTACTTTTTGTAATCCAAGATCATTAGTGAAATTTTAAGATTTAAATTATTGTTTTAATTATCTATTAAGTAAAAAAGGCACCACAAAAGAATAAAAAAATTTGTTATTGTAGCTGTAAAACTATGATTTTTTTTGTAAAAAAAAAATCACAGTTTTTAAAGTGCCCCACCCATTAGAACTTCCTGGCTCCGCCAATGAATACCGGGAATTGTTCAGGCCCAAAATGAACACAGCCGTAGAACTTCGACGATTATAAGGAGATGTTGTGTGTGTAATCTATTGTCTTCATTTACATCAACTGCCGACAGTTCAAGATGATACGTTCACTGATTAGCCAAGTAAATCCAATAGGTTATCACTATGAAAGGTTCAAAGCCAAAAGCCACCTTTACCGATGCGTGGCATTTCTTGTTGTGCTCTCATATGTCAGTCTGTTATAGTCTGTCTTTTTCACTCATGTGGGAGATTGTTGAAATTATTTAATTTATTTAATAATTCTTTTTTGAGGAAAAAATTATTTTAGTTTTATTTCTTGAGTTGTGTCTCTTGGGGAACCTTTTAAAGACCATGAGACATTTGTCTCTTTGGGGGGACACCTTGTGGTTTATGTAGAGTCACCATAAACTCTATATCAACCCACCCCTTCTTCACTTTTGATCACAAGTTTTGCACAAGTGTTTTTAGAGTTTTGTGGGTGTTTTTTTAGTAGTGTATGAGAGCACAATAATTATCAGTTCGCTAGGGCGTATAGATTTGTAGTAATGCTTCTATACAACGCGATCTTTGTATCATGGGAGACAGACGTCCATGGAACCGTCATCACCCTTGGTAGGACGAATTTTTCTTAAGGACATTGTGTCTAACACAAGTCTCGATCAATTTTCAGATAAGTTTTCTTCTTTAATTTTTATTTGATTTTGTGTGAATCAATTTTTCAAGAAATCCGAACTAATTTTTCCAACACAACCAATATAGTTGCGCTCTTTCAGTCAATAACATAAATAGTGCAACCACCATCACCACAGTACCACCAGCACCATCACCATTACCACCACACTGCCACCACCACCACCACCACCATTCCACCACCACACTACCACCACCACCACACTGCCACAACCACTGCCACCTCACTGTCACAACTACCACTACCTTACTATTGCCAAACCGAGAAACAGTGCAACCAGCTTAGTTGCGCTATTTCAGTAAACCCAGAAATAGTTCAACCATGTTGGTTGCACTGTTTTAGTTAATAACAAAAATAGCGCAACCATGTTGGTTGTTCTGTTTCAGTTAATAACAAAAACAACGCAATCATGTTGGTTGCGTTATTTTCTTGGCAAAAAATATACTTTTAAAAAAACAAATATACTGTTGAGTGATCTCATTTTAATGGTCTTGAAAAAAACTTTCTAAAAATATATTTTTTATCAAAATTCGATTTATAATAAAAAAGGTATGACAATTTTTATTTTTTTAAAAAACGTAATGATTACAAATGGGTCAAGTTATATAGCCCCTATAACCCCCCGCCTGTGGGGTCCACATGTAATGCATCCAGGGGCTAATTTTTGGAGAGAATTATCTACATGATGAGGAGAACATAGTTACCTGAAATCAGCTTGTTCTAAAACTTCTAACCTCAAATCTATCTGTTTTGAATCAACAGTCAAAATAAAAGTTTAAGACTTGAAATTTTTTTAAAGGTTAATTTGAGGGGGTGATTTTTAAATATGATTAAATACATAGTTAGGAGAACATTATCTCCAAAAATTAGCCCCTGGATATATTACATGTGGGCCCTACAGATGAAAAGTTGTATAAGGGGGCTAAATAACCTGACCCTTACCAAATATCATCTACTTACTTTAATACCCAGAGGTAATTATGTCTAATCATTTCTTAGTCAAATGTTTGGAGTTTTCACTAAAGGTGTGTTTGGGTCACGCTACTTGGGCGTAGGAATTAGATAACAGCTTGGTAAATTGAAGTTTTAGTGTTTGGGTCTCACCAATTTCCTAGCAAACGCACTCCCATGTAAGTAAAAACACGCTCTCGCAAAAGAAATCCCATTCCGACCTCCCCGTGTGAAAACTCATTCCTACCCATAATTAATTGTTTAAAAAAAAAAATCATCTTCCTCTTGCTTCTTCTTTCATGACCACCAAACCTGGTTCTCTTATCTTCCTATCTTACCTCTCTCTATTCTTCCCATCTTCGTAACTTAATTTTGTTCATGTCACAGGTTTCCTCTCCCCCTCTCTCTCTCACATCTTTCTTATCACTTAGATCAGAGATCGAACTGATCTTCGATTTCTAACCCTCACACCATTTCCGGCGATAAAAATCGGCCAACGGCTACTGGATCTGCCTCTCTTCTCCTTCTCCTTCTCCCTGGATTTATAACATTATTTGTTATAATAGTATGAAATGGCTAAAATAACCCAAACAATTTCATTAAACCTAGAACTCTGGAAGAGATCCCAAAAGATTAATCAAAATAGAATTTCAAGCAGATTTGTAATATATCTTTCTAACAGATCTGAAGATAAAACCCCAAAATAACCTTGCCAAATCATACAAAGCATCAACAAAACTGTATCAATACCTCCAAAATCACAAATGGCATCTACAAAACCGTAAATCGATCTCTCAAACTAGATTTGTCACCTCCCCAAAAGATTTTTATAACACCATGAAAATTTTTGTGTGGGCCTTGAAAAGCTCATGGGCTGGGCCCATGATTTTGTGCACACCCAATGTGGGGTGGCATGTGTGAAAAGAGCATAGCAACTGAAGCCATGCACGTGAAAGGAAGTAATGCCATACATGACTTTGTGTGATGAGTGAGAGGTTGATGGATTGATTCCAACTATTAATTAAAGTAGTACCTCATGCATAGGATGAGAAGAAGAGTGGTGTAAAAACATTTTTGCACGACATGTGTAGGGTTAAATGCATAAAACAAGTATTAAGGTTGTTGCAAAAATACTTTTGTGAGGCATATATATATAGCAATACAACGCGTATAACGTATATTTTTACGTACGACCTTGTATGCATGCATGCATGCAAGCACGTGCAAAATGGCACGTATACACTAGGGGTACTTATATGTGTAAGAGTGAGGTCATATAGCCCCCCTTATATAGCCCAATAATAACCCCTCCACCTTGTAGGACCCACATAGAATGCATCTAGGGGCTGATTTTTTGAGATGATGATCTACATGGTGAGGAGAATAAACTCAACTTAAATCAGCCCGTTCTAAAACTTCTAACCTCATAAATCAGCCCTTGTAAATCAACGGTCAAAATAAAAGTTAAAAACTTACCAATTTTTTAAGGGCTAATTTGAGGGGGTATAAGTTTTAGTACGAGCTGATTTTTTAATATAATGTTATACATAATGAGAAAAACATCTTCTTCAAAAATCAGCCCCCAGATGCATTGCATGTGGGCCCCACAGGTAGGGGGTTATATAAGAGGGGCTATATAAGGGGGGTAATATAACCTAACCCTATATGTAATATTATTATTATTACGTAATGACTTTTGCTAGGTATATGTATACTATGAGGATACAAATGAATTAATTAAGTGATTGCATGCAAGTCGGGTATATATATATAGTGAATGTAGGAACCATGTGAACCCCACCTATGGTAGAAAACGTGTGTAACCTAGAGAGAAATAACTAAGTCTTAGGGATTACTCTAGGTTGGTTAGGAATGAGGTATTTTAGGAAACAAGTTGTGGAGAAGATCTTAGGGTTTTGAAAAAATATAGAATGGGAAAGAGAGAGAGAGTGTGTGGTCGATCTCTCCATAAGAGAGGATCGACCCATACATGTTAAAATTCTTTAGGAAACCTATTTTTACACAAAACTTAAAAAACTTGCCCTAAATTAAAGGTAGTATTATTTTGGGTAATCTAGTAAGATTTGGGATCATCCGAACCATTGGATCTAATCTTGGGATACTTGTGAACATCCTAGTGGGTCCCCATAAATTTTAGAAAATCATTTTGACACAAACCAAGGGCCACCTTGTGTAGGTCAGCCAAACCAAAGAGGAAATCAATCTCTCCTCAATTCCTTCCCTAAAAATTAGTTACCTAATTAGCTAAATCTTCTCACTTGGATAATCCTAGAATATTAGAGTTTCCATAAAATTGAAATAATATGAACCCTTGGATGGTGATCAAGTGATCACCACCATTCAATCCTAGGAAACCCTAACCATGTAGCCCATTAGAAAGAGGTTCTTTTTATCAAAATTGCTAAAATCTCTATCTTGGGTTTAAACAAAAATATTTAGTAAAAGGGAAGATTTTTTTTAGAGATGTTATGGGTTAGAGGAAATCTAGGGAGAGAAGGAGATATCGACTATAGCAATAGCCGATCCCTCCAAGTCTCTCCACTTTTGGAGAGTTGAACCAAAAAAAAGAGAAAAGAGGGAGAAAACGGCAGCAGCACTAGGGCCTGGTTTGGGGTGTTTTTCTTCTTCAAAAACTTAGAGAAACTTCAAGGTTCTAAAGCTTAGAGAAAGGAGAAGAAGCGGATCAACCATTTCCAAGTCGCGCGGTAAAGGTAGGGAAAAACGTGGGTAGTTGTAAGTATGAACTTACTTGTTTCCTCTTTGATTTGTAGATGATTATATGTTCATGAAGGGTTGTTTTCCATGAACTAATAAATATATATACATATATATTACATGTGTTAGATATATATTTCATGATGTTTAAATTCCATGAAAGATAATGAAGAAAACATTCAGTTGAAAATCAAATAAGAGATTTTTGAGAAGTGATGCATGGTTTGAGGGGTTATTCCAAGCCATGTCCTCCAAGGTGAGGGATTCCTGCAGAAGATCGTACGATGTACGATAGAAAGAAAAACCTAATGATTTAAACAAGAAAGTGAACCAATCATTTAGTCTGAAACCTTCGGTAATGTAGGAGATTTCTATTTTGATTGTTGTTGTTCAATATATGAATTTTACATATTTGATATGATGTTATACTGTGTTAGATGATTTATGAATCCCTACTGAGCATAGGCTCACCTTGTTCGTTCATCTTTCACAGATCAGTGAAAGGAATACACCGAAACGTGAGTTGCGGCGTATTTGAAGAGGAAGAAGACTAGGTAGGTATTCTATAATACATTACTTTTATTTATTTAGCTTGAAGGAGGTTAAGGAAGCTGCTTGGACAAGTTGGGATGTTCTAGGGTTGTTTTAGTTTAATCTCGTTTTTGAAAGTATGCTGGGCTTAGACGTTTTATGTGATGGATACAAATTTTGTTTATATCTCTGGAATTTTGAGATCCAGGGGAGTTTTTAATAAGTTTAATAATTTTTGGATGTGTTAAAGTCATATTTTCCTATTTGAAAATCCGAACTATGTGTATTGAAATCTGTCACTTTCAGAAGGAATTGACGGAACGTGATTGTGATACACAAAGCGTAAACCATAAATTTTTAACTGGACGTTATGCAGAGCCTGTCAGTTGAACGAGGTTTAATAAACGTGTTATTTTATGTACAGTTTTCTGGCGTAAAAATATTTCAAAAATAAAGACGTTATGTTGACATGTTTAGGAACAAAAACCAGAAGGTGATACTATTTTGAACATTTATTACATAGCGTGGAGTCCAGCAAAGTTAAAAACTCACTGCTGGCATTTTTTAAGAAATAAAGAGGCATAAAGCATGTGGACCCTATTAGCAACGGCCGAAAGCCGTGCTAAAAACAGGCGTTGTTAAAATTTAGCAACGGCTCAATGCCATTGGTAAGTGTATTAGTAACGGACATTTTCGCACGCTAAGATCTGTCTAATCCCATGGTTAGCAATGGTTTATTCAACTTCACCACGGTCCTTAGCCGTTGCATCTCTAACAATAGGAACGGCTTGAAGCCGTTGCAAAATTTGAGATTGCAACGGTTAATATCCGTTGCAAAATTTAACATAGTAACGGCGTAGAGCCGTTGCGGTTTTGCGTTCTGGCTTAAATTTGCAACTCCAACAGCCACGGCTTTGAGCCGTTGCTATTGTTTTTGATTTTTTTTGAAAAACAATTATTTGTGATTTATTACCCACCTGCAGAAAACCAATAATAGATTCCAACAAAATCACAGACCAATTAATGGGTAAAAACTAATACCCAGATCACAAAACAATAATAATATAAAAGTACCATTTGCCAATATTCAAAGTATGGTCTTGACTTAGAAAGCTCTTGATCTATTATTATTAGTATAATGAACAGTAGCTACACAATGAATCTTCAAGCAATTCCAGAAAAAGAAACAAAATGAGATAATCAGTCACTAACCAAATGAGGATAAATTAAAAGATGGTCCCAAAGTAAAATTCATCTTACGTTCCACATCTTGGCCCAAAAAAATTATCCATGGAACTAGTAGCTCATGCAGATCATGTTCTCATCTCCCTTTACATTATAGTCAGTGGAGATGATCTCTTGACCCTTCTCGAGATGGATGGGTTTGCCATCCTTCAAAAACCCAATTTGAGTCTCTGGACCCTATGATGTGGCAAAAAGAAGTTATACAAAACTATCAAACAATTTTAACATCATTTTTGTTCACGGTTATTCAGTCAAATTTGTTGACTTATGTCAAAACTAAATAGTCAAAAGAACAAAGAAGCTATCCCTTCTACTGTTGCTTCTTCTAGAGAAAAAAGCTTAAGGTACAGAAAAAAGAAGATTTGTGGATTCTAACTAATTTATGTAATTTTTCTTATATATAATTAATCATCTATTGATTATTGTTTTCATTTGCTAAAAAAAATAATATCTAAAGAATCAAAGAAACCCAACTTCTATTTTAGCTTAGATTGTAAAACTTGAAGAAAAAATTGCATGGAAAAATAAGTTCACTCAATGTGTGCCTTAAGAGTATAGTTGAGAGAGAGAGTCAGAAAAATCTAGAGAGAGTGAAGTAAGTACCTCCTACTGAGATTGTAGAGGTCGTAAGCTACTGCTGTTCGGTGGTAGAGGAGATCGATACAAGAGAAGGACAGTGGAGTTCGAACTACAAAAAAAAAAATATGAAGACTCAGGAACCAACAATAACTATAACCAATCTTCAATTTAAACCAAAAAGTATGCATGTAGAGAGTATTTTAAGCAACTAAGATCCATTAAAATATCAGAATACAACCCAATTGGAGGAGGCTAGGTTGGATAATTATGAATAATTATGACTATTGCAACGTTTTTTATTCATCACAATAAGTCATCACTTTAACATACATCATTTTCAGTGACGACAAACAAACTGGCGCTAAACATCTAGTTGTTTATTTATTTTTTTAAACTGATTCATGATGGCAGGAGAATGCCTATAGCCCATACATTAAACACCCCTGCATTTCAAAATACAACTCAACTCATAGAAACTTCATTCAAACATGCAGTTACTAGTAGTTAATGTGCTCTCAATCAAACACATCCATATCTGACAATCTCATGATATATTTAGTATTAGACATAGATCAATTAACAAAAGTAAAACAGATAAAAGAATTCTAATCGTAAAAAGAAATAAAAATTAAAGAAGATTCCTAACAAAATTACAAAAATGTGCATAGTTGTATAAAGATAGACAGGGAAATGTGGAGTCCATTATCCATATACACATCCTTTGTAAATCAAATCTGTAATCTTACCTAGTTGTTTCGTACCCAATAAAAGGGAATAACGGTTCAAAACTACATTAGATGCTTGAGAGATAAATCTCTAACAACTAGGTCTTCTTCCTCTTCTTTTTCAGTGAGCTTGAAGCATAAACAATACCTGAAATAATGTAGAACCTAGATGAAGACCTTGAAACAGTGCATTAAAGCATCTTCTCTTTTCAAATTAGGAGTTCTAAAAATAAAAAAGAAACATATAAGACCCTATCTCTCACTTTGTAGTTTTTACATTTCCTAGAAAATTACAGAGAGCTTAGAAGCAAGGGCTAATTAGCTGCATAAAACCTTTTTAAAGTAATTTAGGAAAACCCACTATGTTAAAAGAATTTGTGTGGTTGAAGAAGAGTCGGATTCCACTTAGTGTTTGATATGAAGAACACTACATATGGATCTTGAATTGAGACATTAACAAGGATCCAAGTTTTTTGACAAACCATTTGGCTTTCAAACGTGGAAAGATGAAGTCCACTAGGTTCAACTCATAATTGGTGCATAAACTGAAATAAACTAAGTCCCCAATAAGCTATAATAATCTGTGGAAAAAGGGACCTCTCAAAGCCAACCAACTCACCTTCACCAAAGCACTAAAACACTCATCATTTAGGGTAGAAATGAAAAAGAAACCCTATAGGGATCTGAAAAATTCAGGTTTGATTAAGCTAAATAAAAAATGGGGTTTTCAAGACAATCTAGTTATGGTCTCACTTGAATCCCTCTTAGTCCCACCAAACTAGATCCAAATATCAAAAACAATAACGAAAAGAGGCTTATTAATCAACTAAAAGTGAGTCTAAGCATATAATTAGTATATCGGATTAACAACGGTAATTCAGCAGCCATTTTGAATTACTTAAAACTTCCAAATATGTTCCCCATTAGGTCTTTTGCTTTTCCATTCACCTGCTACCAATTTGTACTTCTTGAACACATAACTTTCATTCACAAATTAATCATCATGTATATTAAGAAACTAAGAATGTTGTAGCTAAAATTCGACCAAGGGCATAAGTTCATTGGGCAAAGATACCATACACAAAAAGTTTCCATTACTTTTTGGAATATGTTATCTTTAAATTAGTTTCTAAATCAACTCTTTAACAATACATGAAGATTCCATTACAAGAATAATATGATCACACCCAAATAACTAGTGAACTTTTTATGTATCATGAAAAAGATCATTCAATTCAAAATCTTATAAAATTTGGGTATTAAAACGTGAATCTTAAACAGGTAACTGCAAATTTAGTAGCAGGACCCAACTAAAGGTCTTCAAAACACAAGAGCAACTCACAGGATGTGTGAAAAATATATGTAAAAGTAGTAGTTCTAGGAATGGTAAGAAAACTCTAATAACCTCCTTTCAAGCTTTTGTGGCTTTAAAAAAATTGTCTTCTATTGATTATGTGGATAAGAAAAGAGGTTCAAATCCCTTGCGAACACAACTCGATGTTCTTTGAGATGGCATGTTTAATCTTTAGACTAGTCATTTTCCTATTTCACATATTCTAGGGAATGGGATATTTTTGCAAATAAGTTTGCTAACAATGTGTTTGAAAACTTCAGTCATTTAGCACTAGATTTTCTACTATTATTTTCCACACAAAAAGGTTCTCTTCAAATTTCTTCTCCATTAAATTCAAGCTTAAACCTTATTAATAAGCATTATATACTTTTTCATATAGTAGTTCAAGTACACGTTTCACTTGCATTAAAACCAAATTACACAAAAAAGACCTATAGATTATAGACGAAATGCAACATTTAGTCATCATCTAGTAGATACATTATCTAAGAAATCGCAACAAACCCAAAAAAGCTAAAAAAGAGAGTCAAAAGACCATATTATTAAGTGAAAAAAAAATTATGATAAAAAAAATAAAGTGAAAAAAATAAAAAAACTGCTGTTAATTCAAAAACACTTAAATGGGGAAAATTTATTTAGACAAACAATGCATTTGCAGGAGGATACATAAAAATAAGAACAAAACACGAAAGCCAGGAAATCTCAAAACAGACCCACCAAATACCCAGGCTCCATGAACGCATTTTGAGTTCCTTAGTTGAGATTATTAAGCAATTTCAATTGAAAACACAATTGATTTCATTATTGTGACTTACGTCTTGCATTAAACCTTGAGCCTTCATCAGATTTCCAAGGTTGCTATGAGCATCAACCTACATGTCAACCAAACCATGTTAATAAAAACTACAATAAACTCATAATAGAAAGCAACGACAAAGTATAATCTTCCACCCGCTAATTTCTTATCATCTAATCTAGAATAGTGTTATGTATTTCAATAAGGCCAAAATTCATGGAGAAAAGTTGTAACAACTCTAGCAGATGAAAAGAAACTTATGGAAGAAAACTCCCCAAAATCAACCGAAAAAACCCTAACCCTGAGCCGAAATCCATTTGGGGATTTTTCTAATAAAAAACGGAAACAGAGGTAGAGAGAAGAGGAGCAAGAATGAACTTACAGAATAGATTTTTCTTTTTTCTCTTTCAACAAGAAAATCAGCTTTTTAAAATCAGATCTCAAAACATCAATTTGACAAAAAACCAGCTTTGAACTCCTGAAACCGAAATTTCACCAAAAGTCAAGACAATCCCTTGAGATCTTATCTGCAAATAGAGGAGAGAACGAGAGACGACCTCAGATTTCACAAAAATTCACCAAACAAGACAAAGATTCTTCAAATGATGATGAAAAATAAAACGAAAGATAAGGTATAGAGAAAAAAGAATGGGAGATAACCTCAATCGAACTCTGCAGAGACACCTCAGTCGATTCTACTATGGCAGCCCATGAATGAACAAAATAGAGGAGAGCGGGAGGTTTACCGTGTGAACGAAAACAATAAAAATCGAGGCATAGTTTTCTTGAGTGATGCTAGAATGTACGCACATTTTGGGGGATTTACATCCCTCCCTGAGGTGGACGATAGTCTATGCCTTGAAGTTTGGGAAAGACTTCAGTAACTATCTTCTCTAGGAGAGTATTCAGATCCTCTCTTAGAACTCTGGCGAGACTAGCCCTAATCATCTCATCTATACTCTGGGCAGATGTGGCACCTGCAGTGCCAGCTTGGTCTTCTGCCATTTCTGGAGTTGTTCTCACTAACCTTTTGGTAGGCCTCTCCCAAATTCTGTCAGCTGGTTGATCCGTTCTCTGCGAGTCGAACCACTCTAACTGATAACTTATTTTTCGGTTTCTTTTCATCAACTACGGCACAAACTGCCTCTACAACCTTCTGACTCTAGCTTCTATTTCCCAGTGATCACCATAAATACCTAGTACCTAGTAAAGATGAACATTAAACAGCGAGGTTAACAAAAAATCTCTACTGTGATTATGCCTCAGAAATTGTGCGACATGAATGCAGTCCTTTGGGATTACTCCTAGGGATACATCTACATATTACACGTGATATGGTGCTGTATATACCATACACTGAGGCGATCACGTGCAGTATACCACGTGCGCCAAAAAGAGAGTCATGTCCTTGAACAAGAAACTCAGATGATTCACATGTTGTATGCGTGTGTCGCCATAAACAGAGAAATCACGTCTTTGAATGTAATTCTCAAAAAAGGGCGACATGTCCTTGGACATATGCCAAAATGGATTCACGTGTCGTATGCACGTGTCCAGATGAAAACAAGGATCATGTTCGATATAGAATGTGCCCGAAAACGGATCATACGTGCTGACTGTATACTCGAAAGAAAGAGGGTTCATAACATCCGTAGATGTGAACCTCAAGAGGGATCACGTGATCAATACACGTGCCCAAGAAGGGATCATGTCCATCACAAGACGTGCCTAAAAATAAAGCATATTCATAACACCCTTAGGTGTGAATCTCAAAAGGGATCACGTCCAACATAGGACGTGCCCAGAAAAGGGATCATACATTGCATATGTGCCCAAAAAATACGAGCGTCGATGGGACGCAAAGAATGCATGCCCTATGCTCTAATATCGCACAAGGGTTTCTAAAGATCTATTTTAGGATAATATTGACCCTATATGCATGAAAAAAAAAACTTATGCTAAATGTGATGAATTTTAAAAATCAGTTCTTTCAAAACCTCAAAATATTTAAAACAAAGGTAAGGATAAGATAAGAATTTCACCTCGAGTGAAACTTTAAATATCCTCTAAAATAAACATAAAGCCCTAAGTTAATGCAACCTAGAAACTAAAAGCACACCAAACTAAACCCTAGGGTGAACTAAGCTAGAGACCTTAACCCTTAGGTTTGATAAAAGAAGACATGAATCCTTAGACCCGAATGGAAGGATAGGGCTCTTACGGCCGGACAGATACTAATGGGCTTTGGGCCCTGCTAGAATGAATGGGCCTTAGGCCCAAAAGATAGAATGGGTTATATGCCCACAAGAGAGAGTTAGACCCATGAGTCCAACAAATGGATGGGCCCTTAGGCCCAAACCTAGAGAAAGGGCTTTGAGCCCAAAAGGAAGGAAATGGGCATCAAGACCTAAGAAAGATATAAACGAGCTCTAAGGCTCAAAACAAGGAATGGTTCCACCACAAGGGAATGGGCCCATAGGTCCACCACAAGGGAATGGGCCTACGGGCTCGATGTAGCTTATTGAAAAGTTTATTCGGCATTTAACCTAAAAGCTATCAAAACAAGTAAAACATGAAATCTAAGCTGCTAATTACTTGAAATTAATAAATAAGTAACGTAAAGTAACCTGATTCCGCATTCATGATGCTAAAACTTTAAACACAAAGATGAAGTGTAAGCATGATAAATATATCGAACAAAGCAAAATGGCACTAACAATGGCAATGAAATCATAAGCATGAAATCAAACATATTATGCATGGAAGCAAGCATGTAACAAAAAAGAGAGCAAATTAAGCCTCAAATTTTAATCCTTATATAAATTTTAACGATCCACACTGTTCATCATGCTCAACATGTTGAAACCTATGGGATTATTAAGAAGATCAAGGCAAATGCCCACTTCCTAACACCAAATCCTTCACTTCTTGCTCTCTTTTTATGAGAGACCAAAGACATACTTTCATCAAAATTTCATGATAATCAAGAAGACAACATCATATGATAGCAAAACCCACATCATGGAGACTTCCTTCTCAAGAATAAGGACCTAAACTGTAACGCCCCAATTTGAAACTCAAATCTCTAGGAGATTGAATCGCATCTCAAGGCATTAGGTTTACTATACCAGGTGATTGAACAGTACTAAAACAAACCTAAACAAAAGTTTATGAACCTAAATCAATATTAAGCTAATCTAGTTCGTCAGAACTTTAAACACCTCTAAATATGATTAGGCCCAACGAAAAATTTACCAGAGTTTCCCCTGTATTTTCAGGGTTTGAAACCTGTCATAAACCTGTTGAAGAGATGATTTATCCACAATAAATATTTTCGAAATCATTCCATTCATCCACAATTGTCATATCATCTCATCATGTCCAATCAACCCTATTCATCAATATAAAATACCTAGTCATCCACTAGGCTGGATCCAAATCATAATTCTAAAACGAACTCTCCCTTTTAATAAAATAATACATAAATAAGATTTGTCAATGATATAATATAAACATAAGTGTGTTTGTTTTACAGTATATAGTTCAAAAATATATATACAAAGCAAGGAAAAATAACTGCATCATAACTGAATAATAACAACACCTCAAGTATAATAAACTTGAGGTAGAAAGTCTCCCTATACCAGCCTCCTCAAATGACATAACGTCCAATCATCAATTGTCTCCTTGATTTCCTGAGCAAAACGCCCAGTGAGAACTTATAATACTAACAGGTAGTCACTAATATGAATTTAAGATAATGTAGGTTTTAAAAGAAAACCGAGAAATCATAATACAGTAATGTAAAAGCATTTGGTACCTTTACAATAATATAAACTGATAACTATTCACTTACCCATACAAGTATAGATAAACTAACAACATTTCACCATCATAATACTGTATAGTGTAATCATCTTAGAGTGAAGAGGCCACGACTAGATGTTTCAGCTCCTAGACAGTGAGCAAAATCGTGTTCCAACTTAACCGATGTGGAACCCCATCGTTAGTTCCTGATTTCTGACCGAGCGACTGATTTATCGGTTGGTGTGAGAAGCACGCTGGCTAATGAATTGGGTTCAGGTGGACCCTTGACCATAATTTATCGATGTAGCCGTTTATGCGGTGGTCGGCCGTTTGACTTGTGCAGACATCTTAATGATCATTAAAATAATCCAGGAGTTGTTACGCTCCTCAAGTCTTTGCCTAATCTAGGCAACATATAACCTAACCATTTCTAGAATCATACACGTACCTATCCAAACATGGTTTTCCAGAAAGAGAAATAGAATAACCTAGATTTTAATAGTTTTCCTATATCATGAGAGTCCCATTCCTGTCATGAGACAGGAAAACATAATGAAAATACAGAACAAATCATTATTTTTAGGAAAACTTCAATGATTTGCTTGTGTAGGCATTCAACATCTTTTTCCAGCTCACCTTAAAATACATATTATAATACTATAAGTTTTAGTAGTAGAAAATACTTTTTCCTATAAAAACTAGCATCCATGTATATGTTGTGATCTCCTATCTAATATTATTCCCGGGAAAGCCGGTAATATAATCTGGGGAAAGCCAGGTAATCGGGAGAAAGCCCGTAATATAATCCGGGGAAAGCCGGTAATAATTATAGTCGGGGGAAAACCCAGTATAACATATATAGTATATATTCCGGGTGAAAGCCCGTACCTAGGGAATCACCAACACATACCCAACAACTTGGAACCTCCATCCCACACATCATCTTAAAACAACTACTTCTCCCAACAAATGGAAGGAAGTAATTATTTAACTATAAGTAAGAAAAGAATCATCCATATATTTATATATGTATATAACTGATTCATATATATAATTATTAGAAATCTAGTTACTTTAAAAATAACTATTACTATTTTACATCACTATGTAAAACTATACTTTTGGAGAATCATTTTCACATCAATAGGACATCACAAATAAATCATGCATGCTTTGCAAAATAATTACATTTGATTACAAATCTAAACCCTATCAAAAGCATTGAAAGTACTTTAATGGCTACAAGAGAGTATTTATAAGTTCCTACCTCAAATCCCGCAAGGCTAGCTCTTTACCGCGTTGTTCGCATCCAATTATAGGTCCTAGTACAAACTCCCAATTGTAAAAACATATTCAATTCACTTTCGAAATCTTTGATGTTCTCATTAATTCATACAAAATAGTTTGGTAGTCTAAAGTCTTACCTAAACAGTCTCTACAAGGTCCAAATACCTTTAATCATTCTCTCTTAACACCTACAAACCTTTAATCTATGAAAATACCTTATCAAATCAAATAAGGGCTTTAGGATTTTGAACCCAAATTACTCCAAATATCCCTTTTTAACTCAAAACTCTTCAATTTGTATCAAACATCTTATACCTAAATAAGGGTATTAGAAATCCATCCTAATAAAATTTACTCTTAAAACCTCAATATTGATAAACTCCAAACTAAGGGGTTTTAAACTTCAAATCATAACCTTATTTAATTCTACAAATAAGAAGTTCAATTTAATAGTAAAAAAAGTGTTGGGTGTTTAAAATTAACTCTAGATTTATAGAAATCTGCATGCTTCAAAATCTGAATTTGTTCTAACGTAAAATTGGGGTTCAAGAATTCTATTCAATTAAGTACAACTCGCATGAACCCTAATTCCTCAAATTCAGTAAATTGAATATCTAAAATTCAAATTTCAACTAAATTAATTAACTACAATTAGCCTTGAAATACAACCCCTAGTTTAGACTATCTCTAAGAAAATCGTTAATTTCTTGTATGCAACTAGGGGGAAGAACTACAAAGTGAAAGTCTAAATTCGCCCTACGGTTAATGAATTTAACCGTATTTCAATGTGACTATAGTTAAGGATCACACTATCACCTAATTAAAAATTACTAAGGTGATAAGAGTACAACAAAAATCTCTAACAAGAGTATTGACTTATTCGATTCTTAATATGCGGAATTAAGAACAAGAATCGAATATTTCAATCTCACAACAAGTATGAAAATATGCACAAGAGATTTTGTTAACGAGGAAAACCCAAACTGGGAAAAACCCCGGGACCTAGTCCAGCAAGAATCCACTAAAAGTTATTGAAAACTTACAACCCGATTTACCACTCGATGGACACGATTTACGACTCCCTCTACGCTCCAACAGCTACGGTGTACAGTTCTTCCACAAATTCGAAATCCACGAATTTGCCTCTTAGTAGATGATGATGCGTCTCCAACTTGAACTCCACAAGTCCCGCACCTTGAACCAATACTTGACTCCTCAAGTATATCACCACAAGCTTGAAACTTCAAGCTCAACCACCGGAAATCCACCGGCAACAAAACTCAGGTTTTGAGTTAAAATGGGAAGGATTAAAGCATGTACAACAAGCTTGGAAGCTAAAGAATTAGAGTTGAAACTCTCCAAGAACTTGTTGATAAATTGGGTGAATGGTTGATTAAACATTGATGGTTCAATCCCTATTTATAGTCACATACCATCCTAAAATGAGTTACTAAGTCACTTACCATCCTAAAATGAGTTCCGGTGGTTTCTCATATGATCTAATATGAACTAATCACCTATGGTATTGAGTTTCTAAGTCACTTACCATCCTAAGATGAGTTCCGGTGGT
>MVGT01000847.1:46190-76173 GCA_002174775.1 Macleaya cordata | reverse complement strand
TTCTCATATGATCTAATATGAACTAACCACCTATGATATTGAGTTTCTAAGTCACTTACCATCCTAAGATGAGTTCCGGTGGTGAGTTGAGCTTCTTGGAGTCTTTGCTTCGCAACGAACCGAATGACTTACTAACTCTAACTCAAGTTACATTGACCATCTTGAGTTTACCTTTGACACAAAATTCGACAAATATGACATGAGTGAACTCATGGACCTAACATATAATATCTACACTTTATGGAGAGTTCAGTTACAAATGTTTGGTGGAGTTATTTGTAATTAAAATATTTAAATTATATTTTGTGTGAGACACTAAGTTTAGAATTTTAAATATTTAAAAGCCTAAAAGTGTGGAACCCAACAAGACCTAATAATTCTACATAGTTTTTTCACTCCTTTTAGGGTAGTGATCTTTCTTCATCGCTCTTGGTGATCTCTCTACTTTTCTGATCTTTGATATTGCTTTGTCTTCATGGCAAATCCTATTTCCCATCCCAATTCTCCAAAAAGCAGAGGATCTTCTGCATAGATTTGAGAACTTATTCGCTACTGAAAATGACCCCCCTAACGTCATCCTTGTCGATGATAATGTCCCACCAGTTCTTCCTTCTTCCTTCACTATGGTGTGTAGGTTTGTTAATGGCCAGACTTATTCTATCACTACTTTAGAACGTATGTTTCGCAGGGCCTGGAATCCTTTTCGATCCATCCATATATCTGAATTCTATAATAATTCTTATCTTGTGCGTTTTGACAATCTTTTGGATATGGAAGTTGTGTTCGATGGATCTCCCTGGAGTTTCAACGACGATCCTTTAGTTATTGAATGCTGTGATCCGGATCGGTTGCCTTATAAATACTTATTCGATTCGGTTGAATTTTGGATACAACTCCATGGCCTACCAGTTCATTATCTCACACCACGTTCTATTGCTCCGATTGCCTCTCACATTGGTGTTGTCATCCCTATTCTCCTTGTTGATACTGCTCTTTGGGGTCGCTATGCAAGAGTTCGTGTGCGTGTCAATATCACACGCCCGCTTCGTCAATGCATCTCTGTTACTTTACCTTCCTCTAAGGTTTGTTTAATCTAGATTAAATATGAGAGGCTTACAAAATTCTGCTATTTTTGTGACCTTGTGGGTCATTCAATGAGAATGTGTCCCGTTATTACTGATGTTGTCGCCTCGGTTGGGCATCATTCGAGTGCTTCTACACCTCTTGATCCCTACACTATCATAAAACTGAGATTCACCGATGAAATTCGGGCAGATTATCGTCGACCTTCCCCTAAAAGAGTACGTAGTTCGTGGCTGTCTTCTTCATCCACCTCTACTCCACCGTTGTTTCATTCACCGGCAAGCAGTTCCCGACCAACGACTACCCATCACGGTTTGGCGGTTAACCCAACTGTTGTTTGTAATCTACAAAACCGTTTCCAATTTGAAAATTCAAATCTTTCCAACCAACAGGACCAATATTCACGTGTCCCTCCTTCTTGTTTGGGTGAAAACCAAGGTGTTCACACTTTTACTACATGTGTCAATTCTAATGTTATTTTGTGCCATAATAATGAGGTGAATAGTACCCATACTCATTTGTGTCCTAATGACTTTCCATATCGTCCAGGTAAGGAAATCTATTCTGTCACCTGAAAAAATAAACGCCTGAAAGACACGGCACATCTTTCTCGTTCAGCGAATACTGGCATTGTTATTTCAGAAGGTCATTCTAAACGACAACACAACGACACTTAAATTATTTCTGATTCTGGTCCCTCTGCTAAGCTAATTTCTGGTACTGATGATGATTCTATGATCGATGCTAATAGGGTGGTGGCGGTTGAACCCAAACAGCCGCAACCTCCATGTTAGTTCTAGCATGGAATTGTCGAGGGTTGGGGAATGCCTCGATAATTTAAACCTTGAGATCATTCCTCAGGTCTGTTCGTCCTAATATATTATTTTTATTTGAAACTCGGTTATCGGATCAGGCTTCTTCTACTAGAATCTCATCTTTTGGTTATTCAAATTATCATTTTGTTGGTTCTGTTGGTCTTAGTGGAGGATTATGGATTTTGTGGAAGGATGACATTGATGCTCGTGTAGTCTCAAGTGATCCAAACCTAATACATCTGTAACACCCCAAATTCTGAATCACGGGTAAATTCCGAATTCAAGATTCAAAATTCGTGTGTTAACTCATCATAAAGAAAAACCAGTCTACATATATATATATATATATATATATATCTTTCTTTATAAGTGTACGTAAATGTAGAACATATCATGATGAATTAAGTAAGATATGCACAAAAGTTTAACTTACTATGATGGTTAAAACGTTATGCATAAAAAAATAATTTACTTAATGGTTTAATACTAGATATTTAACCACAATGTTCTAATTCACGTAAATATCCTTGAAATTTATCTTGTAATCTAATAATTATACATTTGTGGACTCCTACCCACTTTTCTTAAGGCAATAGTGGAGGGTACCTACAAAACAAAAGAAAAATACTCCGACGCCCAAGTTAGTATTGTACCATTTATAGAAAAAATAAATAGTATACTTTTAGCTCATGAATGGTCCAATGTTTATAGTTTGAGAATATTTTATGCTGAACCGTCATTACGGCTGCCTACGTACCCTTTAGGGATCAAGCATTACGTAGTTCATAACTTTAAACAAAATACTTTCAGCTAGGTCTCTATTACAGTTTAGCAACTTTGGATAAATCAAAACTATAGTAAATAAACTTAAAAAAATAATCAAATTTTAGTTTAAACAAGATATATTTGTCTAGTTTTCGACATATCAAGCGGATCATTAATCAGATCTACGGTCAAAGAGAAGTAACCAGATTATCAAACATATACCAGAAATTCTACTCATGTAAGGACTTGTCTAAACGAGATATAATTTAATCAAGGCGAATCATAAATCTAAAAATAGTACTGGTAACCCTTTACCTTTTTCTATGATATATATATATATGTATATATTAACAAATAAATATATGAAATATTTGATGTGGTTTCAAACTAACCAAAATTAATTAGTTAATTTTAAACCTTGCTTTAATCGCAAGCGCACGACTATTCGATGAATTTAGTTGTGGCAAACGAGTCGATCCCACAGAGAATTGCCTTTGAGGTAAAATTAAACTTAATTGGTTAACAAATATTAATCCAATGAAAACTATGTTGTTGGTTTGGAGCATATATTTAAACTAAACACAATTAAAATAAAATTTATAAAATCAATATAGAAAAACACTAAGGCTTTTGAATCCATCATATAGCTGAATAGAAAATCTTAGTTTAACAAATTGTTCTCTTTTTATACGAATAACATTAGAGATGAAAATCTCTTGCTTTCTCAAAGATATGATCATGAAAAATTAATTATCTCAAATGGATGATTTAATTTCAGCAAATATGTTAATCCCTAGTATTGATTGTCTTTTTAGGGCACAACTAACCACAGATTAAACTAAATCAGTTATCAATGGCTTGAAAAATAACAGAAAAATTATCTAACTACCATGGATGCTTGACATACATGGTGAAAGCAATCTGTTAAAATTCAGAAATTAAAATTATACTTCAACAATAATAATCCATTGAGAACAATTTAATTAAACTAAAAGAAATCTATTTAAACTAAGGGCTTCATCTCAGCCCTAGCTGAGATTTAGAAGAACATGCTATCAAATAAATTCACAAAATAATAGAAACTAATAAAGATGAGGACGAAACCCATATTGTTGGACCAATCTCTTATTCCTTCAATTGTAGTTCTTCAATCACACTAAAAATATAACCAAAATCATAATAAAAATTACTACACAATTAAAATCTACAATTTTGTACCCCAAATAGGTCTGATTTTTAACCTCAACATTCATCCCCTTTATATACACATTTCATCCACACTTTACAACTCAAATTAATATAAAAAATTACAATCTCACCATTAATTCAAGCCATCCCACTATCTTCTTGCATGCCATGAGAGAGAGACCACCCAAGTCCATCAATTCCTTCACAATGATGAAAACTTAGTTTTAGATCTAGATTTGGGAGAGATTTGGAGAGATTTCAACCATCCAAACTCCACTCAAAATTATGCCCTAAATTTAAGAAAGAAATTGAGATGAGATGGAGAGGAGAAAGAAACGTGAGTTAGAGAGGAAGATTGAGAGATTGAGATGAGGAAGGAGAGAGTGGCGTGAGAGAAAGAGAGAGAGAGGAAGACGTCTGGAGAAGAAAGGAAGAGAAAGAAAAAGAAAAGAAAGAAAAGAAAAGGAAAGGAAAGGAAAGGAAAGGAAAGAGAAAAAGAAAAGGAAAGAAAAGAAAAGGAAAAAGAAAAGAAAAAGAAAAGAAAAAGAAAGGAAAGGAAAAGGGGAGGGGGACCGTGGGGTTTTTTTTTTATTTTTTATTTTTTGTTTTATTATTTAAAAGGACTCTTTTTATTTGTTTTTGTTGTATATCATTTTTGATGATATATGATGCACCATAGCAAAATTAAAGACCCTTCTTTCTTTGTACACCATTGGATCTAGGTCCCATTCAACAAAACCTACAAAATAAATAAGAAATACTTAAATTATTATTACAAGAGTACCATAATTGTGATAGAATCACTTATGCAATAAAAAGAAAGAAAATGTAAGATTTGTTATAAATATAAACTTTTAAGCACAATAGGGTTCTAATAATGCCTAGAAAAAGTATTGAGATATGCAATTTTAGGCACTTATCAAATACCCCCAAACTTACATTTTGCTAGTCCTCGAGCAAAACAAATACAATAATTCCAAACTACACCACTTTCGCTGGTATTCTCGATTGCATTTAGCGTATGTAATAAGCCTTTAAACCCCTAGGTTACCCTAATCTAAATTGCACAAATTTTGGCTCTTATTACAAAGTGAGAACTGGAATAACAATTATAACATGTCCCGATGACAGGTGACTTGTGATCATTCGTTGGTATGCTAGATGGATGACCTAGCGGTCCTCCGTATAAAGTTTTTGGTAAAAAAACGAGTCACAAGGGTCATTGTTCGAACCAGGCATCAAAGGAGAAATTTGGTTCGAACCAAGCATAACAGATGAAATCTGGTTCGAACGACGATGGCGATGGCCAAATTTTTAAGCGAATTTTCTATTTTTTGAGTCCTTTTTTATTGGTTTTCTTGCTATTTCTTAGAGATCACTTGTAAATCTATAAATAGGGTCTCTAAGGTGTTTTCTAAGGTAGAGAGAAAGAGAGAGGAAGTTTGAGAGAAAACTCTTCAACATTGAGGGTATGAGAAGTCTTGTAAGAATTGTGAAGCTTAGAGTATGGTTACCATTAAATGTGAGTAACTTGTAATTGTTGTTCATTATTTTTATTATAGTAGAAAGGATCATCATTGTCTATGTATATAAACAATCTTAACGAAACACGTAAATTTTGCTTGTTGTGTTTGGTTTGTTTATTTTCCTATTTTATGTTCTAACTTTCATATTTGATTCTTCTCGTAGCTTGCATGTCATTTGATTATTCCCAACAGTCCAGCTAGCTGAAAGGCCACATGGAGATTGACAGTGCCTTTGTGCTTTGTGCCTTTGACGTGGTGTGTGAGAACAGTTCACGTCTCAAATGACGCTAGCACGCGATGTTCCGTGTCACACTACATTCGTCAAGTTGACTCTATATTCTAGGTGAATTCGTGGCTTATAGACTGCCACGTCATCAGTAACGAATTTCCCACCTAAATTTCTCCTCCTCAATTTTCCGAATAAAATATCTCATCAACTTCCTTATTACACAGCATCTCCCGCTAATTTTCCGTTTTAGAGAACTGAAAAAAAAAAAAAAACTGTTCCATTTTTTTTTTCCTTTTTCTCTCTCTACATTCATGGCTCAATTACTCACTCCTGTTTGCACAGATGCACTCAAATTCCACAACCCCTCACAGTTCTTCCTTTGTTCCAGAAGCTACCCATGGCGCATGTTAGCAAAGACCAACAGCAACCTAGGGTGGACGACGAAGATCGGTGGTGCAAAACGACGTGACTGTAAAATCAGAGTTGTTGCTGAAGAATCCTCTTCAAATGAGGCGATCCCAGATGATTATTACTCCGTTTTAGGGCTGGTAAAACATTTCGAGACCTTTTTACAATTTTAGTTCTATTTTGTTCTATTTTGCTAATTTTAGCCGAGAATTTAGGAGAATCTTGAACTGAAATTGGAAGATTAGTTTTGTAAGATTGTTCAGTGGATTTTTGTCCGATTAGTCAATCCAGGATTTGATCTGATTCTAGCCGTTAGATTATCTGACTTTATGAATAGAAAATAGTAGTTTTGACTTTAATTTATTGTTAATTTTGATCATATCAATTCAACAGCTACCAGATGCAACGCCGGAGCAGATAAAGAAAGCTTACTACAATTGCATGAAAGCTTGCCATCCGGATTTGAGTGGCAATGATCCGGATACCACAAACTTCTGCATGTTCATTAATGAAGTCTATGCGGTTCGTCCAAAACTCTGTTTTAAGATACTGTTGTAATCTTATAATATTTCCACCTAGAATTTTACATATTCCAGTCACCTTATTCATTAATCTTTTACATGTTTCACTTCCACCCACCTTATTCTTACATTCCTTTTACACCGGCTTGTTGGTCCCTGCATCCAGAGATGATCCAATGACTGATTTTTTTGTGAGAAATGAGAATGATCTTCTTATCACGTCACTCCTTTGGATAATCTCCATGTGGTCCCTACATGCCGGTGTAAACTGGGGTGTTAAAGTATGAGTAGTGTAATAGAGAAAAAGTGGGGGTGTTACCCCTGCGTGCACTTCATTGGTATAAACTTGTCATAAGGAACAAGCTCAGCCCAGCGTAAGGAAACCATGCAACGCATGTAAAAATGGCTCTTATAATTAATTAGTAACCTCTATGTACATTGTGAAATTAGTATAATACTTGCTGATCTTTGCAAAAATAAAAAAACTCCGTTCACTCACCTGAGTGACCTGACAGTTATCTCTATCAGCCAACTATTGAGTTCTTTCTGAAATTCCTAAAATAACCCACAAGAAATTCAAACTGTTTATAACTCTCAAAATGCTCTATACGAAGATCAAATAAGATTATTTTTCCCCCCTTTTAAAAGGATATATAGGTTCTTTTCTGTATGGATTTGGTGGTTGATTGATGAGGTTCACAAGCGCATTACATTTTATGTGAGTGACTGAAATTGACTAATGATGGTCAATGGAGTCTGGTCTTACTAAGCTTGGTGAGTTGCTGCGTGTTATTTTTATTACTATTATTTAGTTCTTTCAATTAAGCGAGGAGGATCATGCAGGTACTTAGCGACCCCGTGCAACGTATGGTTTATGATGAAATTCATGGTTATGCATTGACAGCAATAAATCCCTTT
The DNA here is from genome assembly GCA_002174775.1 of Macleaya cordata. Taxonomy (NCBI): domain Eukaryota; kingdom Viridiplantae; phylum Streptophyta; class Magnoliopsida; order Ranunculales; family Papaveraceae; genus Macleaya; species Macleaya cordata. The sequence goes on along the minus strand of MVGT01000847.1, from coordinate 68,720 downwards.
TTGGATGACTCCAGTGTGAAAGATCATGCATTTGTGGACGAATTTAGTTGCATTGGTAAGAGTAGGTTCTGATCTTCAGTTTTTGTTTGATGCAAAGTTTTGGTCATTTTTTTAGCTTAATAGTCCATCGTATCTGTGATTGTTGAGGCAAAGGAATTCTCGGAGTACTCAGTTAAATTGGCTTTTAGTTGTTATATATGATGCTGACGTGTCATATCCAGAGTCAGAATAGTCTATCAATTATCTTAATTTCCTAGGTGGACAGCACCGTTTGTTGTGCCCTGCCAATCCTTACCCAACAACATGTAGCATTTTCCCCCTATAAATGACAGCCCTTGCAGTTTTAAATATAAAGTGAAACAATTTTTATTCACTTTTGGAAGATGAAGGGGCAGTGGGCTGTTTAATTGTTGGACCCTTTTTGTCTCTCCACCTCAGCTATCATGTGTCAAACCCTTTTTATTTTTATTGCATGAGTGTTGACAAAATTTTGAAAATTTTAGGATTTTGTTTTGGTTTTGGAAAATTTGAAATTTCAATCCATCTCGGCCAAGTCTATAAAAATCTTTCCTACCAAGACCAAAATTTGAAATCTGAGATTTCGTTTCAGTTTCGGATAGGAAAGAACTCTTGCCGGAAATGAATTATACAACCTTTCTCTTAATGCTGTGCATAGACTCCTTTATAATGATTAAAACAAACAGAGCTGAACTTCAATACTTGTTTTGAGATAGAAATGCATCTTAGGAAACAGATCGTGAACTTCGACGATTGATCACTGCCTGATTCTCCTCCTTGTACACAGGTTGTAAAAATTGCGCCAATGTTGCCTCGGATGTGTTTACAATTGAGGAAGACTTCGGAAGAGCTAGAGTCTGCAACCAATCTGGGAATCCTGACTTGGTTCAACAGGCTATTGATAGCTGGTAAGTGCCTGCCTCAGGGATTTAGCTATGGTAGACTACTATCGTGGTGTGTAATTTGCAGAAAGGTCCTTGTTAGTTTCATAATTTATGTCAATAAAATGTTTAGATTCTATGATCTCATGTTTATCAATTATTACCTCTGGGACATCTTGTTCTATCTCAAATCATTGTAATGGCTATTTCCTATTATGGACAGACAGTTTATTATCTGTGAAATAGGCCGGTAATTCAAAGTGCTGTCTAGATTGATGACATTCCTGAGAAAGTGAAGTTTATGGTCAACCGACCTTTCTGCACTCATAAATCTATTTAAGTCTCTCTTAAGTATCCAACAGTTCTCTCTAAGAATATTTAAAACTGGAAAAGAAAAAGAAAATGAAAAAGAAAAGAAAATAGATTTTAAGGTAGTGATCCAGAAAGAAAAAAAGGCTAAAGGATAGAAAAGTGAAACATTACTCTTTGAATGTTGTTTAAGTCTTCTAGACTATCTGCTCTTTTATCAGCAATGGCCTTGCTCTAGTCTCATCTGCACTTTGGAAATACAGTGCCTTATTTTCTTGTCCTAAAATGTCAACTATTTCATTTGGCTGTCTTTTCAGCAATTAGTTTTCCATTCTCCCCAATTTATACTTTCAACTCTCTATTAGTTTTTATCATGCTTTGTATACTGTATATCATTGACGTGGACAAGTGTATCTTCTGCTCATTTTACTGTAGCTTTCTTGTTAACATTTTGCAGACTATGTAGAAAAACACCGGAGGAGCTTGCTCCAAATTAGTCATTGTCTCTTGGATCATAACACTGGAATTTTTGATATCTTATAGTAATTGTGGCGTAAATCTTTTCTTGAGCTTTTCATGCAAAAGTGCCAATATATTCATCTGATTAAGCACGGACCTCTATGAGCAAAAAATACTCTTGTGCTTGTTGCACTCTAGTATGAACTTGATTGATGACTTCCACAATAAGACCATCTTTCCTCTACTAAATCAATCCCTTATAAACTACTTAAGTCCAACTGTTTTTGTTAGAAAATCTTTTAACTAGTTTACCAGTTTAATTGGGATCTCCATATCTCATTTGCTTTTTTTTTTTCCTTCATCAGTCTACATGTCCCGACACTTTTTTAGTCATTTCAATCATTCAACTTAATGTAGGTAAACAGTTTCCTTTATACATAATAGGAGCATGAGAATAAGCCACTACTGGCGTTAAACTACAAAGACAGACCCTGTTACAAATTTTTTCCTTGATAATGATCATAGGGAGATGATTCTAAAGACTTGTAGAAGCTTCTCTCTCTTCTCATCTATTTCTTTGTTGTTCAATAGGTTAGGCATTCCATTGTAGAGATGTTAACTTCATTCTGCACAAAAAATCATCATTTTTTTTTGTCTATTCCCATGAGTTCTTCTATTCTCACCTTAAAATTTGAATTAATCATCACTAAAATGGAAAGAATAATTTGAAAAAAACTACTCTTGTAAACATGTTTATGAGATGTTGCAGTGAATTGACTTGTTGATAAAACGAAACAATTAAAATAACCTCTCACAACATGGAACCCGAGTTTCACTAACTGATCTTTGCGCAATACTAACTATAATACCATGTTTAATTATTGTCAATAATCTTGTAGTGGTCACTATAAAAAAGAGAATCTCATTGTGTTTCTGCTTGTAACCTGAAAGCTTTGAGACATATCACTGGAGATTAACATTAATAGTGAAATCCTTCTGCAGTTCTACTCTGCATTTGTTGTTTGCTTGCTGGAAAAACTTATAATTGGTTAACTTAATGTTCTGCTTTGTCAGCCCAGTTGACTGTATTCATTGGACTTCTGCTGCACAACTATCTTTACTTGAAGATGAAATGCGCCGGGTAGAAAGAGTAAATGTAAGATATACTACATCACTTATTCATTCTTTTCGGAATGTGATTGACATTTGCTTGATCTCATTCGGCGATGCTGAATTGCTTACTATGCTAATAAACTTCATATTCAATTTTAGATGATTTAACTACTCTATATCCACTTCAACTTTTGAGTCATCATATGTATTCATAATAAAATCCGAGCACTGCATCACAACCACCTCTTGAACCGCCTTTAAAGCCCAATAAGCACAGATTATTAGATAAACATCATACTTTTAAGTTTGCCTTCACTTCTCTCAATACACTATTAAGTAAAAAACTGCTTCAGGAATACGTTAGACATTGCCTAGTTAATCATTGTAGAAACTCTTGATGAGACTCAGATACAAAGTATTGGTTACAACAATTGCAATTTAGTTAGCATTTCACTGGGGCTACTAGTTCACCATGGAGATTTACTTGGTTCCCGCAGAGGCTCTCAGTTGCATGATTTCATTTGCATTTTGTTATATTTAAGCAAAGAATAAAATGGCTAAAACATGAGATTTACTCATTTCTATGAATAGGTTGCGCTGATGCTTGCTGGAATGGGAATTTCCTCTGATGTTTTCAGAATGGTAAGACTATACTTGTTTTTATATTGACAATAAATGTTACTTTAATCAGCAAGTGGTTGTGGTTTGATCATGTGTTATTATTTTCAGTAGTACTCCTAAGATTGACTCGTGTCAAAGGCTCGACTCAACTTTCCTTTTCTGTTTTTGTAGAATGAATTGAACCAAGACATCATGATCTTGTAATTTATGTCATTTAGGCAAGATTGACTCATGATTCAGGCTCAACTCAAGTTTTTTCTTTTGTTTTTTAAACTTGTAGAATCAATATAACCAAGGCATCACTATCTTATGATTTGTATCCTTTGATAAACATGTAAAGTATTATAAAAGATGTAAATTGTAAGAACTATAGCGCTTAAAAAACATTTGTATATTACAACTTCATTCATGAAATTGTGTCGAAATGAAAATTTAGGGGTTTGGTCCTGAGATCTGTAGTTATATTGTTTGTCAAAGATCTATACTCAATGGCTTCAAAGAAGAAAACGAGTTCTTAAAATGGTCTTTGATATTATTTGTTTCTTTGTATAAAGATTGCAATTGATATAATTGAGTACGCTTGATAAACAAATTAAATGGGAAGAGATTCAAGCAGGAGGGAAGAGAGTCAGGCAGAAGTCATCTTCTATGCTTTTCGAATAGTGATGTCTGTATTCCAAAGTCATTTTATATGCTAAAATATGATTGAACAACAACGAAAGTTAACCTGAATAGCTTATAAGTATTGTTTTCAAAGTTCTTTAAATTGTAGCTTTTTAGGTCCCAACATGCTTATAACACTTGAAAAGAGTTATGCATAAAGGTTCATTTATTTTGAAGGCTTTGTGTGTGAGAGTGATTTTTTTCACAAGCATTTTATTATTTTCATTTTAAGATGGTCTTCTGAATTAATTACTTTTTCTGCTTCTAATTATTAATGTGACAGGCAAGCTCTCGGTGGGAAAAGCGCCAATCGAAAGTCCTGGTAGAAACTTTCACCTCTTTGGATTTATTTGTATCTTACCTCAAGCTAATGTTTGGACTTTGGAGGACTAGTATCTTTGACCTTGCTTATAATTCATTTTGTGTGGAATATCAATTTATATAATCTGTTCTTGCAATCTAATATTAAATTTCTTACTTTGTTCAGTTGGAGTATATATACAATACAAGGTTTAGGGTTTCTTTTGCCAGTTCTCACGCACAAGTATCGCTTTTTGACTTGATATAATCTTCTATTTACCCTAAAATCAATATTGATTTCCTATTAACTTCTAGCAGAAAATCTACCTACTCTTTATTCACATGATTTTATTCTCTAATTGAGCATGGGTCTCCATTCCAACTATTGTGGACAAAAGATCAAACCATGAAACTCCCCAAATAATGAGGGTCTGCACGTCAAATGGAAAGTCAACTTCTAACAAGCTGGAAAACATATAACATAAAAACTAATCAGAACTTCACTCAAATCCCAACAGAAATGCCTTACACCTTTTAAGCTTTACCCCAAGTTTGTCATATGATTTCCCTTAGAGCTCCCTATATTAAAATCCCCATTTTTCTTGTTTTTCTTTATTTCCTACGTAACGTCAAAGTTATTCATTATTGTATTACTATTAGTGAAAAACCTATAAGTTACCCAATATAAGGTTCTTTCATCATCAAAGCAATAAGTTATTTGGACAACAAAACCATGTTAGTATTGACAACAGTAGATCATATTCTATTACACAAAAAAGATATATAACCTCTTTCAACCAAATTTAGCCGTAAGTGTAATCTTTACAACAGATTTTCACTTGGGAGTTCAATGAAGAAGAGGATAGGTTGATGGACTTTTGCTGGTTACTTGTACTTCCAGTTTCTTGTAATGATATAGAGCTATTGCTATTTTAATTTGATCACAGATACATCTCCATTCACATGGCATATATTCATAATTTGTTTGATTTATGCAATTCATGCTTGTATGAATTATTAAGTTTTAACAGTTACCTAATTTTGCATGCAGGAAAGAGCTAAAATAAGAATGATGCAGCAAAAAGACTCTGATAAATCTGAAGCATACTGGAGTGACCTTTGGGGAAAGTCTAAAAACTATGAAAGTTCAGGTATTAGGAAAATAATATAATACGCCTAATTTGGATTTACAAGATTGAAGCACATTTTTGCTAGTTTAACTCTTCGACTTATCTTTCTTAATCTCAACTATTTATTCTTCTTTTGTGCATTCAATTCCCTTATGCTTTTAAGTTAGCATATACATCTTAGCATACTGATCCACTAAATCTGAAAATATTTTCTGTCCGAAAAATAAGGAATACCTACTCTACATACATTTTTCTTGGTGATTTTGTTCATAATCTGAGACTCATATCCCAAATTCATACATGAGTCTAACTTTAAAAGCAAATATGATATACTGACTTTCGAAAATGAAATTAACTGAAGTACTTTGGATATTGCATATGTGGTGATTTCTGATTACTGGGGGAACTAAAACAAGCTGAGACACATTTCTCTTCTGGCAAATAGTTTCTTGTGTCCTTGCAAGTCGGTGAAATTGCTACTTGTTCGTATCTGGGTTTGATAATAGTTCAGAAATATTCATTTGGTTTATCCCTGCTATTCTATTTGTCATACTATGGGCTGCACACCCATTCTGCATGTAGGATAGTACTTTAAATAACTAGTACGCATAGTCACGACACACATTAGACTTCCTCAAGTGGTTTGGTAAAAGTTTCGTAGTTGTGGAGAGATTTAGAATGCTCAGTTGTTTTGTCAAAACTGTTTTGGTAGTGTGTTTATGTTTTTGAATTTTTATTCATGAAGAAAAATGTAATTATTCAATAATGGAAAGAGGCCATGTGCGAAATAACAGTGGGGAACTCTTCCTGGTTTTATTTATATACTAGAATAGATAAAAAGATAGGGGCCTGGCCAGTTACTTTAACAATTTTAGTAAATTTGATTCTTTGTTCAAAGAAGATTTCTGGAAAAAAATTTATTTTACAAACAACTAAAAAATGATTGTTACATACCCTTGAATCCTTCATTTCTTTTTCCCATCCTTCAAGAAGATACTTTATAGACAGTTTTTTGTTAATAAAAAAAAAATCACTTCTCATTATAGCATAAGCAATTGTCTGTTTAGTAGGCCAAAGTCTTTACTGTTTAGTATAACACTATAGTTTTTTGGCTCCTTTAAAGAGACTGAGCATCATTTTTTTACTATCCAATCTTCCATTGCAATTGTTCTTTGTTTTGTCTACAATTTTAGCTTGTTGTGGGGTGGTATGCTACACAATTGCAGTTTTACATATTGCAGAGTATTATCAATTCTGTTGCTATTTAGTAGAATATTATTGAAAATGATTGATGGTGGCAGAGGAAGAAGTGAAGGAGAGAGCAAATCGAGCTGCTGCGGCAGCTAGACGATGGAGAGAGTACTCAAGGAAGGGCGCTGATACACCTCCAACATTCAAATTGCCAGAGACGATCTCCAACAAGGAATAAACAGTAATTTCAGAACCCATGAAATGATTATGGTAAATGTAATTAATTTGTGTCAAGCTAATTATCTGTAGAATGCTCTAATAAATCCTCTCATGTAATATATGTAACATCCATGTCTATTCTTGTGACTTGGAACTCTAAATTAGTATAATTTAATTTAGAGGGAAAAAAATTATACAGAAGCAAATTCTCTGCTTTGTTCTTTGATATTTGGTGGCACAAAATTTTTTCGTCTTCTCTTTCAAAGGAATCACAAAATTGAATACTTACCTACATTACAAACTCAGAACAAGCAAAGCATGTCTAATTTTTATTTAAAGAATAAAACACCATTGCTTCCTTACAAAAACATCTGATTCACTCTTGACCACAGTGAGGAGAACCAAAGTTCAGAAAAACTCAAAATGACAAGAAACTTCATGCATCTGAACCAAAATAAAATCCCTAGTCTCCCAAACAAAATTGACAGAAAAATATCAGTTAAGAGGAATTCTGTTGGTGAAATTCTGTGAATTACTTGTATTCACATGAGTAAAATACCATTGCTTAGTTACAGAAATCACCATAGACACCCTGTTAGGAAAACCTAAAAAAGAAAAATACGAAATGTTATCAGATCACGAACCAGCAAACAAAATTGATAGAAAAAAGAAAATCAGTTAGAGGAATTCTGTTTTTATTTGACTGTGCCGGCAACAGCTTGAGCCCATAGTCTGAGATGTTTTTTCATGGCCCAATCATCACTAAGTGGAGGCATCTTGCAAATAAAATATTGGTTTCCTGATCTTGGAAACTTGGGTTGTAACAGTTTACAATCCATCTCCATATCTCCAAAATCAAATCCAAAATCTCTTAAGCCCTCAAACTCTCTGACTTCTCTTCTGCTCCTTTCTTCATTCTTCTCCAATATTACTGGTGCTCTCATTATAAATGACTCCAGTTCCTGTATTTCAGATTCAGTTTCAGATTCATAAACAGAATCAAATGACTCGAGTTCCTGTATTTCAGATTCAGTTTTGGATTCATAAACAGAATCAAACTCTGAACTTGTTTCAACCTGAGAATCAGTATATGCAGATTGAACTTGCCCTGTTTGAGGAATTGAAAATGTGGGTTTTTGTTGGTTTGATTTGGGAGACTCCAAAAAATGAGATTGAGTAATGTTTTCATCACTGGAGAGGGTAACAGAAGGTAATTTTGGTAATGACAAGATATTGGAGAAAAACCATAAAGAATCTAAATCTTCTATGATATTTGGATCCTCCATGATTGGTACGTCACAATCAGAAAAAAGAAATAATATCAGAGGCGGCTCAGAAGAGAATGTCAAGTAATATTCTTTAGGTCGAGAATCTAAGATGAATAAAAAATAATATACTCTCCCAACTCTTTTAATTACACAATTACCCTTTGGATAACGGAATTAGTTCGAAATTACAATTGTGATTACCAAATCAACCATGCTAATTTTTTAGAAAAGTTTATCCTTACATATTTTTACTATTTACAAATATAATCCCAATCCATGTTTGACACTTCTTGTATATTCTCTTTCTTTCTTTCTTTTTTTTTTGTTTTTTTTTTTTTATTTCCTTGCTAATCATGACATTCTCATTCTTTTATTCTAGTATAAATTTAAGAACTCCCAAGCCATATTACCTGATTCTTAGTTATGTTTTTGCATAATTTGATTGAGTTCTTTATCATTTTTTTATATTTTTCTATGTCGTCTTAATTTATATTGCTCTTATAAGCTCTTCTATTTTAGTAGAAAATTAATTATATGTTAGTCCTGAGCACTACAAAGATTGTTGGTGCTTTGAATTCATTTAATTGGTTAACTTCTATTTTTAATTGGGTTATAAAGCAAAAAAAAAAAAAATCCATATTTTTTAAAAACATGCAACGAGTATGTGTTTTAATCTAACTCCATAATTTTTTGGGCAAATAAGCCACAGATGATGAGTTATAAAAAAAATAGGACTTGTACTACCCTCTAAATGATATTTTTTGTTGGGGGAACGGCCAAAAGGCCCAAAATAATTTTTTCTTTCAGTCTATTTAGTCCACCAAATTTTATATGAATCTATTTAGTCCAAAAATAAAATTTAGATAAATTTGCCCTTTAACTAATTTATTTTTTAGATCTGCCCTTCCACCTGTTCTTCCCTTCTTGATTTCTTTCAATCTCTTCAGTTGTTTCACCACGTACAACCCCACTTTATCCTTCTCTCTCTCTCTTGCGACAAATCCCTCATAGTTAGTTACCCTAGCTAATTAATTAAGGGGAGTCGAACACACTAGTACTCCAACCTCCAAGTTGAAGAAGAGAGTTCATGGTGCCAAACATTGGCTCGAATCCAATATCCTTCAAGATATCTCTGCTCATCAGATCCTACAATTTGAGGAAGAGGATAAGAGAGAAATGGGGAAAGATCTGATTAGGAAAAAAAAAAGAAAAAGGAGAAAGAGAGAAAAGAAGGAAAAGTGAGGATAGAGAGAGAAGAGAGGGACCTAAGAGAGAGAGAGAGAAAAGAAAGGAAAGAGAAAGAAGAGGAAAAGAAGAGAAAGAGATCGAAGCGAGACGAAGAAAAAATTCAACATATATCTATGCAAAAACGTTTTTGCATGAATTATGCAAAAATATTTTTGCAGGAACTATGCAAAATCATGTTTCACAGATGATTTAACATAGATCTATGCAAAAATATTTCACATAATTATTTAGCATATGCAAAAATATTTTTGCATGAACACATGCAAAAACGTTTTTGCATAAATTTCGTGATTTTTTTTTCGAAAACCATTCTTGACTGGTCTATTTTCAAAGATCTCAAAAAGTGCTTTCTAAATATATTAATTTTGTCAAAATCCGAATTTTAGTTGAAGAGATATAACATTTTAAAGTTTAAAAATAAAAAAGATAACTACATTTCTCTCTCATACAGCTATACAAGTTTGAAAAAGACAAAAAAGTAATTGACAAATATAATAAGGGTAAAACAGGAACATTTAAAAAGAAGGAATGAACTAAATAGATTTAGAAAAGTTTAAAAAGGACTAAACAGATTCAAAAAGCTTTAAAAAAAGGTATTTCAGTCTTATTAAAAATCTTGTGTTTTAAATGGATTAAAAAAGTTATATACTGGATGTTTTGGCTATTATCCCTATTTTGTTTCCATGCTTGTTTCTTAGATATTGTAAGATTTCTTTCCCTTTTTTGGTTTTTTTTTCTCGAGAAAAATGTGAGGGAAAATGCACGTTTAGTCCAATGTTAATAAAAAAGAGTCAGGTGAATGATGTACTTTAATCTGTTCATCTGGATAGATTAAAGGGCCAGTCCCAATAGCCCCTCTCTATTCTAAAACTTTTAAGCTCATCAAAAGTTACAAGCGTTGTGCATGTGTGTTGCACGTATTCTTTAAGCTCGGAATACTGTGGGGTGAGAGGAAGAGATAGAAAAAATTGTGGGAATGTTGGGGGGAGATAATCATGGGAGAATATCATAGAGAAAATTAAAGAGTTTTAGTAGTTTTAAATTTTAATACACAAAGAAAAAATCATCAATATCTATCTATCCATACTATTAATTAAGCCAATTGTCTTTTTGAGGCTTTTTACATTCAAAACCCTTAGAAACATTTTTTCTCAGCAAATATATAGGGATATTATTGTAACTTTTTCCCATCAAAATTGGGCAATATAGATATTTTACACTAAACCCTTATCACTTTCTTAAATCTCTCTCCCATGATTTCTCCATCTTCAAATCCTCTCTTTAAGTGCACCTGCAAAATGTCTATATTGTCCAATTTTAAAAGGCAAAAAGTTACAATAGTATTCTTATATATTTTCTAAAAAAAAATATTTTCAAAGGTTTTGAATATAAAAAAAATATAATTGGCTTAATTAATAGTATTGATGTGATTTATAAGTTCATCTATTTTTATAATTAATTTTAAGACAACATTTGATGAAATTAGAATTTTTAGAATGAAATGAATTTTATATGAAGATGATCTACATGGCGAGGAGATCATCTTCACATCATAAAATCATCTCCATGTAAGCCTTACGTAGACCATATCAATAGTCCTCCCATCATGACATAAAAAAACTGTGCATTTAGTTCAAAATTCAAGATTTCACACTCATAATTCATAGGACGAAAAAGCCCTTTTAGTACCAAATGGTTTGGAACGTGTCAAAGTAGTTTTAACTTAGGGTTTTGAAAGTTTTATTGTTTTTTCTTATGGGACAATTCTAAATTTCTTCGCAAAACAAGATTTACACGCAGGGAAGCATCAGGAAAGCGAACGGCTCCACAATTTTGAAATTTAATGTTGCAATAATCTAAGTTTTGCAAATTAGTGCACATGTATTACACAATTGACCAAAGGAAAGAAATATTTAGCCCAAAAAATGAAATCTTAGAAAATGGGTAGTTATGGATTGACCCTAATTTAGTATGAGTTCATTCAAATTTCAAATTCAGAAATTGCCCAAACCTTCTTTTTAAAGATTGTTGTTATTGACACTTAAGTAGTTTATAGGTTGTGACCTACACTTAAGGGTAATCCTAAATTTATCACTTTTACCTTTGATTGGAGATATCCCATTTTTAAACATGTAGTATTATTTTTAATAATAATAAAAAAAAATTTTAACCTAAAACATAAAACGACTTTTCCTTGTTCTTTTCCTCTCTTTCCCTCTTTCCTTTTTTTTTTCTTTAAAACCTTAGAATGAAGACCCATAACCCTTAAGGTTGATCTCCTAAACCACCATTTAGAGAAAGAAATGAAGCAATTTTTTTACTTTTGAGAGAATTCAATGAAGGAGAAGGTCGATAAGTATATACGTCGAAGCGACTTAATCCACCTCCTCCACCACTGTCCGATATAGTCTACAAATTTAACGATGGTTGTGGTGGAGGTTACAGATTTAACAGTGTAGCCACGAATGGTGGTGTACGCAGAGTCTTCTCATCCTGTTAAATTATACAATCGATCTCTTTCTATATCTAGACTCTCTTTTCTCTTTCCCCCTTTAATTTCGTATAAGTTTCTAATGGAGGGTGGGTGAAGGAGAAGATGATGAAGCTACTGATTGGGGGCTTTTATGAGAAAAAAAGGTTTTTTTAGTTGGCTTAAGATTAAGTAATGGGTCTATGTTAAATGTCAAGGATATCATGATGATGGTTGTGGATTAGAGATTAAGGAGTGGTGGTGGTGATCTGAAATGGCACATCAAAATCCGATGGATTGTAAAACGAGGAGTTTATGAAAAGGAAAATGGTTTTAAAAAAAAAGAAAAAGAAATCCAACCCAGATAAAAATTATCTTTATATTTAACCTAGATCACACCGTATAAAAAAATTTAAGTGTCAATAACAACAATCTTTTTAAAGCTGCCAAATACCAAAAACATTTCAATACATCCAAAATCTTTTTTTAAATTGTTTCCAAAACTCTTCTTCTTATTTGACACTAGCACTCTGAGCATCTTCCATGACATTCGACTCCACAGCAATACAAATACTCCACCAAAATTAGCAAGTCATTGATGGTGGTTTGCAACTGGTTTGAGAACTTATGGCATAGTCATCATCCTCTCCTCTCTGTGGAGGTTTAAGTACTTTGGGCATCGTCTCTTCAAGTTATAACTTTTTTATTTGTTTTATTTTTAATTTGAAACTAATTAAAAAAACTTTTAAACTGGTTAATTTTATTTAACTAGTTTTGGAACCCCTTATAAGCCCCCTTATCCATTTTCCTCTTTTTCTTAGAACCCTTTAACTTGTTATCCATTTACGAGCCACTTAATAATATTAATACCGTCTAAAATAAATTTTGTAAACACATTTTTTCAAGTAAAATGCTACAGGAACCCCAAATTTGCACCCCCAATAATACTTTAGATTGTAAAATTCAACTTTAGACCGACTTTAGATCAAAATTAGACCCCCACATCAATTTTATAATTTGAAGTATTATTTGAAGTGCAAATCCGAGGCTCCTGTGGCATTACTCATTTTTCAATATTGACTTTGTTTAGAAGAATGCGTTGGATAGCCACAAAAATAGTCTAGGTGTTGGTTTGGCTTGAATGGATGACCTCTTAGATATTTTGAAGAAGTATGTAGAATAGTATGAGATTGTGTGGAATTTCTTAGAAGTAGGTAGAACTAAGATATTTTTGGTGAGTATTCTAACGAACCAATTTAGTTATTAGATCGGGATTGTATGTATATAATATTAGCCATCCATTGTGCCCCTTTATGCCTATATATAGGAGGGCATTATTGGTTCACAATCATCCTCAAGCTGTGAGCAGTAAGAGTTCCTAAGTACTCTCTTTTGTGTGTGCTCTTCTGTGTCTATTTATAACTAAAAGATGGTGCTTATGTGCAAATTTTCGCACTCTCTTGTGTAATTTCCCACTTTCTTTTCTATTCATTAACAATTCATTTTTATTCTTGTTACGGTATTAATTTAAGAGGAGGATATTGCACCATGTCTTATTGCACCAATTATTTTATGGGACCCACATGGTGATAATCTAATGGTTAAATTCAGGTGCGGGTGCTCTCCTCATCGTGTAAATCATCATATCCGAAAATTAGCCCATTCTAGAATTTCTAAACCCCTCAAATCATTTTGTAAAAAATAGATAAATTTTAGTCATCTTTCTTAACCGTTGATTTTTCGATATAAACATTTTATGATGTTAGAAGTTTCAGAATGAGCTAATTCTCAGATATGATGATCTATAATAGTGACAGAAACATCTTCACTAAAAATAATCCCTTTCATCATCTCCTTGTGCCCATCATCATTTTACCCCAAAAAAAATTATGCAGTGCAATAGTAGCACGCAATAGGGCATGGTGCATGCAATATCCCTCCTCTTAGTATAATTGTACATAATTAATATAAGACTTTGTTTTCAATTTTTCATGTAGAGCAGTGGACTTTAGTAGTTTATATTATTGCTTTAAGTTCCAAGAGCACAAAAATATAGATATTTATTTTAATAAAAAATGTATCATCAATCACTCTGTATTTCCAGATCTGACAAGAAGGTTCTTTGAGATGTTGGAGATTACTAAAAAAAATAATGCTAGTAACTAAAAACTTTATGTAATAATTTTATTTATCTCTAACTTTCTTAATATATACTTGCAACTTCTTTCTAATTTTATTTAAGGGTTGGGTTATATAGCCCCTTATATAACCTCCGCTTTTGAGCTCACGTGTAATGCTTCACTATGTATTTCATCATATTAAAAAATTAGTTCATTAAAGCTTCTAACTCCCTTAAATTAGTCCTCAAAATTTTTATAAGTTTTAAACTTTTATTTTGAGCATTGATTTAAAACGGGTAGATTTAAGGATAGAAGTTTTAAAAAAGGTTAATTTCAGGTAACTATGTTTTTATCATGAAGATCATTCTCTCTAAAAATCAACCCTTGGATGGATTCCATTTGGTTCCCACAAGGAACGGTTTTTTAGGTGGGGGGGGGGGGATGAGAAGTGAAACAATTACGGTAACACTTAGGGCAACTCTAGTGCGAGGGATTGGACTTGATGATCAACAAGTTCCCTCCTACAGTGAAATCCCTTAATATGTAAAAATGGATCATTTTCTACTGTAATAAGGATCCTTAATAGAAACAGTTGAGCGCCACACTTAATAAATTAGCACCATTTCACTTTTTTTAATTCCTATATATTAGGAAACTTACGTCACTCTCTTTCTTTTTTATTTTCTCTCTTTAAAAAACTCAAACTAATTTTCTCTTTCTTTATTTTTCTCTTTCTCCAACGTCTCATACTTTTCTCTCTCTATTTTCTTATCCCTTTAAGGGATTACCACTAAAGAAAATGTATCCCTTATCATCTCACCAAAGGGATTAAGGGATCCATTTTTACATATTCCACTAGAGTTGCCCTTAGGACCCAAATGGAAATGATCTAAAATCCACTTTTTGCTTTTTAGTATGATATCCAGGTGGATAGAAGATCACCCTCATAAATCACTGAATTTTCATGTGCAAGTGGGATGCAAATATACTTGCTTGACTTGCCAACCCTACCCTAATTTGACCCCATAACCCTAATTTTTCAGCTAGTTATACGAATATGGTTAGGATTTTTATAACCTGCCAAAATTAGGGTCGACTCAGGAACCTCGCAACTCTGTGACCTTTTTTTTCTTTTGACGTTGGCCGACACTTGACTTAAAAATTAGAAATTTTTTATATAATTTAATGAAATTTTTTTTTGGTGATAATTATGAATTTTTAATGTGAATATGTTTAAAGCTATATATTTTTCAAATTGGAGAGCCTCTAAAATATCTTGTCGGTCTTGCAGAGGTTTTTTTTTCGGTTTTGGTTACTTGAATATAGAACGTAAAAAAAGATATATGTACAATGGTGGAGTTGTAACATCTTTAGAATGATAAGACTATCCTTGATTCCTTGTTTTACAATGTTTTAGAATGAACTGAACTAAGACATCACGATCTTGTGATTTATGTTCTTTGGTACGTCTAGATTGACTCATGATTCGAGCTCAACTTAAGTTTCTTCTTTGTTTTTCAATCTTGTATAATCAATTGAATCAAGGCATCAATATCTTGTGATTTATATCCTTAGATAAACATGTGGAAACAAAGATGAGTGCTCAATTCTTTTTATAGTATTACTTATTTCTTTGTATAAGGATTGTAATTGATATCACTAACCATTCCAATGCATCTGACTGTGCAGGCAACAGCTTGAGCCTATAGTCTAAGATATTTTTTTATTGCCGAATCATCACTAAGTGGAGGCATCTTGCAAATAAAATATGGGTTTCCTGATCTTAGAAGCTTGGGTATCATTTGTAACAATACACAATACAACCCAATACTTCCAAATCAATGATAGTCT
Source organism: Macleaya cordata (assembly GCA_002174775.1). Classification (NCBI taxonomy): domain Eukaryota; kingdom Viridiplantae; phylum Streptophyta; class Magnoliopsida; order Ranunculales; family Papaveraceae; genus Macleaya; species Macleaya cordata. Next base: position 52,859 of record MVGT01000847.1, on the reverse strand, counting down.
TGAAAAGCACTATTAGCAAAATGGGGGATGGTTTTTTATTTTTTATTAGCAAAATTTGATCCTACAGAGAACCAACAAAAATAAAAACAATTAGCAAAAAAATATTGAAAGAAAAACATGGATTGATGATGGATGAGTGAAATCGTGGGAGAGATTTTGTGATAAATGTGGGGGATGGTTTTTTATTTTTGTTGGTAGAAATGTGGGGGAGGGTTATAGAAAGGGAGAGTTGTGAGATAATCATGAGCTAGAGAAAATCATGGAATAAGGAGAAGATCTTGTGTTTCAAATTTGAAAATAATTTTTATAAGAGAGATAAAAATGTGGGTAGAGAAGAGAAAGGAAGTTGGAGAGAATCTAGGAGGAGATTGACTTTGTGGTAAATGCGGTTTTACACTATAATAGAAAGACTAAAATACCCTTTTACCTAGGGTAAACTGTGACTATTTTGTCCCTTATAGTTTTGCATAAACTTTGTGAACAAATTATTTTTCTATGGGTACTAAAAGTACAAAGCCTAAAAAAAGACCATTCTCTTAATTAATAGTACAGATAGAAGAAATTCCAGAAAGGTTGGATTCTAAAGAATCGGTGAATTTGGTGGGTCCACTTGGTAGAATAGTATTTGGTTTCTTTTAAAACCAAATTTAATGGGTCCTCTATAACGCCCGAAATTCGGATCCTCAGGTCGGCCGCACCTAAAACCCAAACTTAGGGATATTCCAAGATACCACAAACACATCTATCGTACATGCCAGTACAAGGCAACAACGAATAAATATGGAACTCACAAGTCAACACAAATTAAATAATATTAAAACTGTCATTATTTAAATAATAATAAAAGTGTAGAGTTTGAAAGGATAAAATAAATCTAAAGTGAAAGAGTCTTAGACACGCAGGTCGGTATCCATAATAAAAGACATGAAACTGAAAGTTACTAACTACCTAAAAGAAAGTAGTAAAATAACTCAAGCCCTTCAGAACTCCACTACAAATCAGGTTGGTTTTGCTCTCCGTGTCCTATAAAAATAGCAGCTGGGTCAAAACCCAACAATAACGGATTTCCATACACCTATAATCCTGGTAGATAAACCCAACGAGAATAAATATTATGAAAGAACACAATATTTCCATTAATATAGTAACTCTAGAAGTTGTAAGCTTTACAACAATCAGTTAGTGGAACTTATGCTCCCAAAAGCTCGCTATGCTATCTGTCTAAAGTTTCTAGGTTAACCCCCTATTTAACTTTATCAACATGTGGTCCACAAGCTAACCTAATAGTGTACTGGGTATACTTGTGTTAACATTAACCCTTATCGCTCAATATGTGGGTAATCAGCTTCGGCTAGGTTCACCTTTATCGTCTCTTATACGACCCCTCGGTCATCGCATATTTACACACAGAGAGGGTTGAGCCAACCACCAAACAAATTTGATTTCATCATCATCACAAGTTGTTAATCAAGATCAACCTATGAATGTCTTTATGTACTATTCTCCTCTCATACATATTCGCATGACATCTTGTGTCTTCATCAGGTAGTTTTATCTGTAACATATCACATTTATAGCTCTTTGTACACACATGGTTAACTAATCAGCTTTTTAATACTACTCAATATTTGCAAACGATCTATCCCCAACAATCAGTTTAATTTCAGTACACTAGCAGAGTTTATAAATCATAAACATAGTTTCAACATATAAATATCTCCAAAAGATTCATATATATGATTCTATGTAATCAATGGTACCTAGATTAGGTATGACTAGGTTGAATATGAATATGATGGCATCATATGTTTATTTATATATTCTCTACAACCAACTTTAATACAACATAAACATACTCTATATAACTTGTGTTAACATGATTTCTCTACTAGAACATACATATGATTGATTCTAACATATATTTGATCCATATAACGAGTATAATTTTGGTTTGAACATGTTTATAGCCCTAGGTCAGATTTACATATTATTTAAACCTGTACATGAATTCTACATCAGGTCTAATCATTATTTCATCATGCACATGGATACTAAAATAGGTGTAAACATGAATTCAACATCTATATAGTTCGTATAACTAATGTAAACTTGATTTATCATATACATACCTAAGCACTCTACTGATATAACTTGATTTCAGCATGCATATGAATTCTAGATAAGGTATTTTCATAATTTCAGTCCACATATAAACTATATAACTGATGTATGATTGAATCCCACATGTATATAAACCCTAGGACTGATGTAAACTTGAAAACCACCCGCATTAACACTGCTATAAAGCTTGATTACAACAAACATATTAAGTACATAACTAATGTAAATCGATTTCAGCTTGCATACAACATAGAACTGATCTTATCTTGCTTTTTGTATACATATGAACACTATAATGGATGTATTATACTCGGATTTCATGCATAAACCCTAGTCCTACAACATATCTCTCTATTGGAAGAGCCTACAAGGGCTATAGGGATAGAAAAACCTGCCTAAGGAGTGAAGAAAACCAGAAAAATCCTAGATTTCTTCCCTCTGCTGCTGCTGCTGCTACTTCTTCTCTCTCCTGCTGCTGCTAGTTCTTCTCTCTCCCTTATATCACGTTGAGAGTTCTCTCTCTCAAAAGAAGTCGACCCATCCCTTAAATAAAAAACCCTTTTGTTATTAATAACCCACTAGCAATAGGTTTCCTAATAGTTTGGGTTTCTAAAACTTACAATAAAAGAGTTACTAAAAGATGGGACCCCTTTTTAAATAACACTCACGACCCATCATCTTATTAGGTTTCTAAGTCTTTTAAGTTTTAGTTATAATTTGGGCCCACACTAAATACACACATATTAAAGACACCCAAACTAAATACACCCATACTAAAGACCCCCAACCTAAATACACCCAACTAACATATACAAAATAAGGGGTACTACATCCTCCTTCCATGTCTCACGTTGGCAAGCAGTAGAAATCAACTCTTTGATGACATGATGCTAATGTCATCAGAACTTTATTTTAACTGTGGGCCATTTGACTTGGAAACTATTTTGACTTAATTTAACCTTTTTATACGTGCCAAGAACAAGCATATTATCATGGCTGCCCACATAATTTCTGGTAGGTGCCCTCATCAACCCCATAACTTTTATTCTGTTTCACCATTTCATTGATCTATCCTGCTTGTTGCGTACCAGGATATGTCCGAATGTTGTAACTTGCTAACTTTTATATTTCCTGCACACAACCAAAATACACTTAATTAATCTAGATGGAGTTAAATAATTGACTTAATTAATATAAATACAAGGTACTAAATGTAATATACATGTGCTTATCAATCAAACCTAAAATCTCTTAAGCCCTAAAACTCTCTGACATCTCTTCTGCTCCTTTCTTCATTCTTATCCATTACTGGTGCTCTCATCTACTTCCTCAATTTCAGATTCAATTTCAGATTCATAAACATAATCAAACTCTGAACTTATTTTCATCATTGGAGGGGGTAACAAAAGGTAATTTTGGCGATGCCAAAATATTGGACAAAAACCATAGACAATCTAAATTTTCTATGATCTTTGGATCCTCCATGATTGTACATTACAATAAAAAAGAAACAATATCAGGGCTCGGAAGAGAATGTTTGTCAACAAGCCCTTTAAAAAAAGGTAATAATTTTTTTTTGGTCAATTGGAGAATCCAAGAAGAATAAAATATGCTATACTCCCCTAATTATTTTAATGACAAAATTACCCCTATGCTCTTGTTCGGTTGTTTAGTGCTTTAGTCATTCACTATCCTCTTCAGCCACTAGTCGAAAATAACGTTCATGTTGAGCCAAACTCAGAATCACACAAACATAAAAGAGAGACAAAAAGTAAAGAAAAGAAGATAGTTGATCTTATTGATTGATTATTTAGGGTTACATAACACTCATATATATAGCCTTCCCATTCCTCAAGTAACTTGTGCAACAAGGTTCCTGTCTAATAGGAATTAGTCTAGGAGTGGAAGTCCTCATATAACCTAGATTGGTTTATAGAGGTGGGACTCAAATCCCATATACGTTCATAGACATGTTCTAATATACCCTGTAGGAAAAAGATGTGCAAGGTACAATCCTATATCTCGAATGGATTTTGGATGCGTTTTAGTTGCCTCATCAAAACTTTGCCAACAAAACTAGTTGTAAAAAACTGCGCGAAAGAAAAAGAGTACAACATGCATAATGTCCGGCGGGCAAAAGGGTCGAGATTCTTATCTAGCAATCTCACCACAATAGGTATGCTCAATTTGATGAGCTGCATCCATGTTTGAATATTTTCAACATTCTTTTAGTATAAGTAGTCTAATAGGCTAATATGCCACTGCAAAGATGCTCGATTTATAATCTAGCGCAAAACTTAGTCTTTCCGAGGTCCTTTATTTCGAATTCATTCTTTAGGTATTCAACGGCTTTTCTGATTTTATTAGGAGTCTCGATGATGTTCAAATCATCGACATACACTGCTATGATTGTAAACCCTTTGTCTATTTTCTATGAGAAAAAGCATGTGCATATAGGACTATTTGTAAAGCCTTCGACTTTCAAATACTTAGTCAACCTATTATAACACATGAGCCCTGACGGTTTCAATCTAGTACAATGGTTTATCCAGTACAATTGTCTATCCACGTGCATTGAGATGGTCTTACGTACATCTGCACAGCACATCCGAATGTGCATAAATGGGCGACAATGGGCTTCTTACCCGTGACTAGTTGCCTTTGGAATATTGATGATATGCCATTTGGATGAATCCTAATCAATGTTGCGACATGTAAGAAAGTATGCTTGTAGGTGGAGGTCGGAAGCTGTGTACGCATTAATAGTGGCATATCGATCTCTACAATCACTTGATCAAATTCTCTGCCATACCAATTCACGTATGGAAATTGGGTATTAGATGCTCTACATCTATACCATTAGTACTACAGTAATCATCAAATGTTAGGATATAAACTCACCAGCTTTGTCTAGTCTCAAGACTATATAGTACCGAAATAGGCCATTGAGTGGATGGATAAGTCCACATATATCTCCATGGATGCGATGGGGAAAGGTTGTGGACTCAAACCCTACCTTATTATGGTCTGATTAAGTTAATGTTCCTTGTGTACAGGCGATGCACTATTTATTGAATAATGGAATCTTTTGATCTTGCAAGGATAGTCCCATTGCATTGTTGATAATCTTCTCCATCATTTCTATGCCTAGACATCCGCGATGATCTTAACCGTAGTAGAATATTGCCCGGAAGAATGGTTTGAAAAAATTTTCAACACCAATTTCTGACCCTTAACTGTAGATGTAATGCAGATGACATTTTTTCATTTTCTGCTACAGTTTACATTTGATATCTATTATCATGAATATCCGTAAAACTCAGCAATCACTTTCAGATTTATTCGAGTATTGAACTTTATTCTTAATGCCCTCTACTATATTAGCCAGGCTAGATATGGTTGTGAACTCACCTTCATATTTGGTCAAATTCGAGAAGAATTGTCTTCCTCGAAGTATATTGCTTGTAGTACCACTGTCCACAGGACACGTATCTATTGTCATCGTATTATCAACATAGGCACTATATTTAGACAGATTCATGTGGGTATAAAGTTTATAACTAGCAGATCAAGCATCAATAATTACGCAATTTAAAACGCAACATGTAACTAAACTCATAATCATTAGAAATAATAATTATCTTAATTGGGCATCATTCAAATAAAACAAACTATTAAAGTAGTATATAAACTAGCTACAAGGTTTAATACTAAAGAAGAAAAACTAATTAAGTGTATTTCTCATTGTCTGCAATATCAGTATACATGTAGAAGCCTGATGAAACACGTTTTGAATCATCGACAAATACATGATAAGCTTCTAACTTATTTTTAGATTGATAGGGCTCCTAGGAAATATATTATTCCTTTTGCCAAGTTTTAGCTGTTTGGAAATTTCTGATTCCCATTTTGTTGGCACCAACCAAAGCAATCTATGTTCTGTCCCTTGCCACGGCTTCTATCACGGCCACGTCCTACCGCTGTTACTAATCATAGGCACTTCTGGCACAGGCTTACAACCTGAAGGTCAAAGCTCATGATTCCTCATCAGGAATTCGTTATTCTATTCTGCCATAAGCAGAATATCTGTGGCATGGAACGTACTTAGAGTCTTTTCGAGCATGTTGAACTCTGTAATCTTTTCTCCACATAGTGTCATAATGGAGACGATTCGATGCATTGCTGAATTGTATTCAGCCACTAATAGATAACTTTAGGTAGCATGATATTTTATATCCATATCTCACCTTTAGTTTGTCTCACCGAATTAGTGGGGCACAGACAGTGTGGTACTCTATCTTCAGTTTGTCCATCCAAAGATGTCTAAAGAAGTATAGAGTCTTAACTTTATTGGCGGATGACTTATTGTTTTCCTTAACAATAGTAGTCTCCATTGCATTGGATGCCAGATGCAACCCTGCATCCATGCACCAGGTAAGATAGTAATCTCTAGTAAAGTTGTGTTGCGGGTAATTCATATTTTTACTTTTCGACATCTATCATGCAATGCACATATATTTATATAATAAGGACTGAAAAAACTATCTG
>MVGT01000847.1:3495-26744 GCA_002174775.1 Macleaya cordata | reverse complement strand
CAAGAAGTATGTAAAGATTACCATGCGAAGAAACAAAAGGTCCCATGAAATCAATACCCCAAACATCAAAGATTTCAACAATTAGTATAGGTGTTTGAGGCATTTGATTCTGTGCACCTAAGTTACCTGTTCTTTGACAACGGTCACAAGATTTGCAAAAGATAAATGCATCTTTGAACAATATAGGCCAATAAAATCCACTCTCAAGTACCTTGAGAGCTGTTCTTTTTGCTCTAAAGTGCCCACCACATGCATAAAAATGACAAAAAGTGAGTATAGAAGAGAATTCTGAATTCGATACACACCTTCTTATCATTTGATCTGCACAATGCTTCCACAAATATGGATCGTCCCACACATATTGCCCTGCAATCTTTTTTAGTTTGTACTTTTGAGCATGAGTTAAATCATCCGGCATCTGTTTGGTGACCAAATAATTTACTATGTCCGCATACCAAGGAGTCGAGGTTGCCACAATAAGTAACTGCTCATCTGGGAAGTTTTCTTGCAAAGGAAGTGCATCTTCATCATGAATGAGGCGGCTAAGGTGGTCTGCAACCACATTTTCACTACCTTTCTTGTCTTTGATTTCCAGATCAAACTCTTGCAAGAGGAGTATCCACCTTATGAGCCTCGGTTTTGCATCCTTTTTGGTGAGCAGGTACCTAAGAGCAGCATGATCAGAAAACACGGTTACTTTAGTGCCAATTAAATAAGAACGAAACTTTTCTAAAGCAAAAATAACCGCTAATAGCTCCTTTTCAGTTGTGGAATAGTTAAGTTGTGCATCATTCAAGGTCCTGGATGCATAATAGATGGCATGAGGAAGCTTGCCGACTCGCTGCCCCAAAACTGCTCCCACAGCATAATCACTTGCATCACACATCAACTCAAATGGATGGCTCCAATCTGGTGGTTGAATAACAGGAGCCGTGGTCAAGAGCTCTTTCAGACGCTCAAATGCCTCTTTGCACTCTTCGTTGAATTCAAATGCCACATCCTTTTGTAATAATCTGCATAAGGGCCTTGCAATCTTTAAAAAATCTTTGATAAACTTTCGATAAAATCCTGCATGACCAAGAAAAGAACGAACCTCCCTCACGCTTGTGGGAGGTGGTAAGGAGCGAACAAGATCTATCTTAGATTTATCTACTTCTATTCCTTTAGTGGAAATGATATGACCTAAAACTATACCATGATCTACCATAAAGTGACATTTCTCCCAATTAAGCATAAGGTTAGTTTTCATGCAGCGTTTAAGAACAAGTGTAAGGTTATCTAAACATTTGTCAAAAGAGTCACCATAGACACTAAAATCATCCATAAAAACTTCTATGATGTTTTCAACATAATCTGAAAATATACTTACCATACACCGTTGAAAAGTAGCAGGAGCGTTGCAAAGACCAAATGGCATACGTCGATAGGCAAACGTTCCAAAGGGGCAAGTGAATGTTGTCTTCTCTTGGTCCTCCGGTGCAATTACGATCTGATTATAACCTGAGTAACCATCAAGAAAACAATAGTGAGTATGACCAGCTAACCTTTCTAACATTTGGTCAATAAATGGCAAAGGAAAATGATCCTTGCGAGTGGTAGAGTTAAGTTTTCGATAATCAATGCAAACCCGCCAACCCGTTTGGACACGAGTTGGAACTAGCTCATTCTCCTCATTCTTAACCACCGTGCTGCCAGATCTCTTTGGAACAACTTGGACCGGTCTCACCCATTTGCTGTCTGAAATCGGGTAGATCACGCCAACATCTAGTAGTTTTAAGATTTCTTCCTTAACAACCTCCATCATAGGCGTGTTCAATCGACGTTGAGCTTCCCTAGTTGGCTTTGCTCCATCCTCAAGTAGAATTCGGTGCATGCACATGGAAGGACTAATCCCTTTTATGTCGGTTATTGTCCAGCCTATAGCCGTTTTATAGTCTATCAACACACGAACTAGCCTTTCTTCTTGTAGTGTTGTGAGGTTCCTTGCAATGATTACTGGTAACGTATCATCCCCACCTAAGTACACATATTTAAGATGCTCTGGAAGAGGTTTAAGCTCCAAGGTGGGGGCCTGCATCACAGAAGGTAAAAGTTTCTCGTTAGATAAAGGCAAAGAAATAAAAGAAACATCATACCTCTTTGGAACTTCCGGCAATGACTCTAAAGATGCCACAGTCTCCTCAATGTTGTCACAAACTTGCACATCCCTTCTTGGATTTTTGGAATCCTCTGGCTCAAGGCTGTTTTTAATGGCAATCTCCAATGCATCCCCACTAGTTAACTCAAAGAATTGCTGCACTAAAGAGTCAAGTATGTCAACTGAAAAACAAGAATGTAAATCACTTGGATACCTCATTGCCTCAAAAATATTGAAACGTATAACCTCGCCATCAAACTCCATAGTTAGAGTTCCATCATAAACATCTATTTTAGTTCGGGCAGTTTTCATGAATGGCCTCCCTAAGAGTAATGGAGTCGGCATAGGGGACGAGTCATCCTCCATCTCAAGAACATAGAAATCAGCGGGGAAAACTAACTCGTTCACCTGCACTAAAACATCCTCCAAAACACCTTTTGGATAAGCGTTAGACCGGTCGGCGAGTTGAATAACTACACCGGTTTCCTTAAGTGAACCAAGATTTAAAGAAGCATAAATGGAATAAGGCATGACATTAATAGATGCTCCTAAATCTAACATAGCTTTTTCAAACCTGGTGTTGCCGATTGTGCATGGTATGGTGAAACTTCCTGGATCTTTGCATTTTGGGGGAAGCTTCTTTTGTAAAACAGCGGATACATTCTCCCCCACACTTACTATCTCATCACCCTTTAATTTCCGCTTGGTGGTGCACAGCTCTTTAAGGAATTTGGCATAGCGTGGTACTTGTGTAATAGCATCTAAAAGAGGTATATTTACTTATACTTTGCGGAAGGTTTCTAAAATCTCTCTTTCATGTTCTTCTTTCTTAGACTTTGCAAACCTGCTAGGAAAAGGTGGAGAAGAAACATTAGTAGAATTAGGAACCTTAAAAATTACCTTAGGTGTCGAAGAAGCCTCAATTGGAGCTGTGGCCTCATCCTTTTCAAAATTTGATTCTTTTCCCTATTCTGCCTCATCCACGGCTGCCCTTGTTCTTTTCGGTGCTTTTGGTGCTTCCTCAAGTTGTTTTCCACTCCTAAAAGTCATAGAACTTGCATTCTCTCTTGGATTGATTGTAGTTTGGGATGGAAGTTTTCCAGATCCTTGTGCTTCTAATCTGCCCACGGTGCTAGCCAATTGGCTCACTTGTGTCTCCAGGTTCTTAATAGTTGCCCTTGCTTCTTGTTGAAATTGCAAAGAGTTAGTAGCCAAAGATTTAACTATATCCTCAAGAGATGTACCTTGGCCTTGAGACATTGGTTGTGGCCGAGGTTGATATGGTAGTTGCGGCCTTGGTTGATTGAAACCAGGTGGATGATTGAAATTGGCATTAGAAGCAGCTTGTTGATGATTTCGCGAATAACTAAAATTAGGATGATCCCTCCATCCAACATTGTAAGTATTAGAAAAAGTATCATACTTCTGTCTTTGCACCTGCTGCCCTTGAAACCCTCCTAGAGCATTGGCTTGCTCCAAATTATTTTCTTGCGAAGATGGGCACATATCAGTTGGATGACCTACCATAGAGCATACTCCACACATCTTTGATTGTTGGATAGTACCCACATCCATATGTTGAACTAGTGAGGTGAGGTTAGCTAGTTGTTGCTTAATGTTGGATGTAACACTAACCTCATTCACCTTCCTTGGTGGTAATTCCTTGCTGCCATAGGTGTCTTGTCAACTAAAGCTCCTCCACTTGCAGCATCTATCATGCTCCTTTCCATTGGCATAAGACCTTCATAAAAATATTGAATTAGGAGCTGCTCACTAATTTGGTGATGAGGGCAAGATGCACATAACTTCTTGAATCTTTCCCAATACTCATATAAACTCTCTCCATTTTGTTGCCGAACACCACATATTTCTTTCCTAATGTTTGTGGCCTTGGATGCAGGGAAATACTTCTCAAGAAATAGTTTCTTCATCTCATTCCATGTGATAATGGTGCCGGATGGTAGATCATAAAGCCACTCCTTTGCATTGTCTGCTAAGGAGAATGGAAAAGCTCTTAACTTAATTTGCTCTTCAAAGACGGTTGTTGGTTTCATGCTTGAACACACTACATGAAACTCCTTGAGGTGCTTGTTAGGATCTTCACCTGCAAAACCATGGAAAGTTGGTAGAAGATGTATCATTCCCGATTTGAGCTCAACAGCACCCTCAAGTTGAGGAATCTGAATACAAAGAGGCTGTTGTTCCAAATCTGGTGCCGCCAACTCCTTAAGTGTTCTGTGGTTCCCTGCCATAACTTCTTGCTCGAATGTAACTAACTGGTTTGAAGAGTCCCTTGGTGGACTAGGTGGAAGGGAAGTATGTAATGCTCGAGTGTATTCAGGTGGTGTGGAAATTGGATGTGAAGATGATAGTGAAGGTGGAAAAGGTGCAAACTGCTCTTTTGACCTCAAATAAGACGATGTGAATTCCAATATCCCTTTAAGCCTTTGGTCTACCTCTTCACCAGTAAGCTCGGACATTCACATAAAATACCTAGAAAAATAAAAACAAAAACTAGTTAGACGAATACTAAAATAGAAAACAAACAAAAACAAATAACGAATAACGAATTAATTAGGAAAAACAATCCCCGGCAACGTTAAAAAGTGTATCACTTAAAATCCCTGCACTAAGTAAGATCATTATTGAGTATAGTAGTAAGCAAGGGTCATTCCCGCTGAAGATTGTTCCTAATTTATAAGTTATTGACACAAAACCAACTAAAACTAACTAGAGATTAAAAATAAAATTCAAAAAACCTACTTAAACTAAATAAAAATAAGTAAGACTATGTAGACACTCTAAAGACACACTAAACACGTTGCATGTAAAATTGGGGGGGGGAGAATTAACTTTGATTTGATATGTAAACAAATTAAAAGAAAGCAACTAACTAAATTAGAATCTAAGAAAAGCAGAATTTAAAAGGTTAAGTAAATATGATGAGAAATATGGTTAAGAGATCATTCGCCACCTCTAAACATGATTAATAGTTAATGATTAGAATTATCTTTCACTCTCTTACGAAATTAATAACCCTAAGACAATCACAAGCTCGATTATCTCGATTCGTCTCCACTTTGTCGTTGAGCAAAACAAGCTCTTCACTCAATCTCTTTCCATTAAACAACCTAGAACAAGCTCTCTAAGTTTAATTTAATGAAAGCAATAATCCACAAAAGACATAGGTTAAATCAAGCAATAAACACACAAGCTCGATTTATTTAACTTGAGTAATATTCCACTTGCAATCAAACGAAAATATCCCATAATCATTGACGACAATCCACTACTTTTGTTTAGAAATCTTGACAAAACGAATCAAAACACTAAACTAGCAATTAAATTACTATCACATTCATCTAGTTGCGCACCTAAACAAACGAGACAGCAATTCATGACAATAATAATAGTGAAATATCAACAATTTCAAAATAGAGATGAAATGAAAAATCTGAATTTAATTAATGATTAATCATGTCTAGGGTTTTGAATTTCACCCTTAACCAAATAAAGAAATCAGCTACTCATGTTTAAAAGATTCACAAATAAATTCATCATGAAAACTAATTAAAAAGTAAAGGAAGAGAGGGTTTGAGATCGCAAACTATGGTGCTGTTTTGCTGAACCGTTTTGGGAGTTGAAGACCCAAGCAGAACAGCCCCTTTGTTTCCTATTTTGTGCTGATTTGGTGTGAAGAAGGAGCAGGGCAGCAGCTACAATGCACAGGAAGGAGGAGAACCCAGCAGCAACTCCTGCGCTGTTCTGTGCGTGAAGAACAAAGAAAAATACAGCAGCAACCTCCCTGTTCCTCTCCTTTCTCTTGCACGTGAAGAAGGCAGCACGTAGCAGCTCCTTTCTCTAACGTTAGGATTTAAGAAGAAGAAGAAAAAGAAGAAGAAGCAAATGGCAGCCCGTCCAAAAGCAAAGCAGAGAAGAAACGGCAGCAGCTTCCCTCCTTTTTCTTACGTGAACCAGCTGCTGTTTTTTTCTTTTTTTTTTCTTAAAACCCAAGCAGCTGTCTTTATAAAAGAAAACCCAGCAGCTGTTTCTAAAAAAGAAAATACGGCACTTTCCTTTTTTGTTTTAAACTGCCGACTTCTAAAACCAAGCAGCAGCTTGGTTTATTCTTTAAAAATCCTTTTTTCTATTCTTTTAGTGGGGTCCACAACATACTACTAAAAGCTGATTTGTTTTTGGATGGCAAGCAGTTCACGTGATGGGGAAATTTGATTGGGGTTGATGATGTTATGCATGGGACCCACTTTATTTCTTGATTGATTTTTACACCTTGCACGTTCTTGTGACGGTGAGTGTACGATACGCACGTGTACTATGTGGCAGCCCCAATAACATTCACCAAATGTTGTAACTTGCCGGTTTTTCCGCATTTTGATTGCTCCACTCGTATTCCCTGCACATAACCAAAATACACTTAATTAATTCAAATAGAATAAAATAATTAACTAACTAATATAAATATAGAGGTAGTAAATATAATATATTTGTGCTTATTAGTGTATACAAAGAAAGTACATACATATTAGTTTGAAACATGCATTTAAAATGGTTGGGTGCTATTAAGATGAATTGACCACCTACCTCTAGCGGTACAGAAACGGATCCTCCTCATCCAAAGAGTCAGCAACACCCAGCTCACCAGCTGGAGAAAAAAAACAAGGGAGACGAAAATAAGGTTCTAGTACTTAGAACCAACAAGTCGAATAAATAGAAGAGGAACAATAAAATTAAAATTAAGAAACACCAATGACTTGAATACATCTCTAACCCTCACAAGTTAGTAGAATTCGAACTACTCCTACTTTAAGAGTCCCCAAACATCCCTTTTCTATCAAAAAGGCAAGTCAAGGCTATATGTCACTTAAAGCATCGATTAAGTTAACTTTACAATAATCCTCCAATATACTAGTAATCCTCAAACAATCCAAAGATAGGTAAACCGGACCATCTTAGACTTAGATTTATCCTTAAGGTTTTCTAATACGATAGTTTCATCCATAATCACCTAGATTCATGGTCTAACATAACCAAGTTGATTTACAATTGAATCTCCAACACTCCTACATCTATAACCTCAAATATTTCTTATACAACTCGAGTCCAATCAATTCATTAACATCATACTAATAATCTCAAAAACAAGAGCTTTAAGCAACCATTGTAAGCATCTAATCTATCACCATTCTAATTCAAGCTCAACCAAGATACTTATACCATTTAACTAATTCTTTACTTAAAATTAACAAAGTCAGTCCAAAATGAGCAAAACTAGTCTATAAAACCCTTCATGAACTTCATGTTCATCACTAACTAGTGTATTTGAATTTCCTTGTGTTTCCCATCATCCATCAATATCACACAAGATCCATTATATTTCCCATTATCAACATTATCTTTTTCAAGTAAAAATATGAAAACAGTAAACTAAAGCCATTTAGTCATCCTCAACCATCATCAACTATGTTTGCATGTGGTTATCCGTTATCTCAATAATTTCCATTACCCATCCTTGAAGATTTACCAAAATATTCAGCCCATTCATCATTGAACAATAATTTCTATCAATATCCACAATGCCAAACAAATGAAATCACATGAATTCATCAAATTGAAGTCTAAACTTTACATGCTTTAGAAATGGAGGAAGTAAGACCATGAAAAACCAAAAACTTCTATCAAATCTCCAACCCTAACAGCCCAAAATTTCATCTTCATCGTAAATTTTTGTTTTTCCTCAAAAACCCCAATTTACATCACAAAAATCACAAGATCTAAAGCATTTGGGTGCTGATATCTCACCTTAACCTCAAAATATTAGCCCATCTCATCACCTCTTCCACCATGGAGCTCCCATTCATCAAGATCTACACTAACAAGCATGTGGAACAAAAACCCTAGGTTATTTACTCAGAAATCAGCTGAAAATTAAAGGGTTTTTAGGTTAGTAACTTACCCCAAGTGTTTGAAAAATGAGGGGGAAGAATGGGCTGATTTCCCCTTCTTTTCCTTCCTCCTTCTTTTTTCTTCTCCTTCTTTCTTCTCCTTCTTCCTCCTTCTTCTTCACGTTTTTTCCTTGTTACTATTTTTTTTTCTTTCCCCTGCAGCAGCTGAACGGCAGCTGCTGCTGCTCCTCTCTTCTTCTCCGGCAGTAGCTGCTGCCCTCCTTCCCTTCTCTCTCTCTCTCCAATGATCTCTCTCTCTTTTAGTCTCTCTCTCTCACGCACCTCTCTTTCAGTCTCTCTCTCAGTCTCTCTCTCTCTCTCTCAGTCTCTCTTTCTCCAATGATCTCTCTCTCTCTCTCAGTCTCTCTCTGTCTCAGCCTCTCTCTCTCTCGCGCACCTCTTTCTCAGTCTCTCTCTCTCTCTGTCGAGCCCCCCTCTCTCTTCTTCTTTTCTTTCTTTTCTTTCCTATTTTTTTCTCTTTTAGCAGGGCAGCTGATAGGGGGAGAGGGGTGGTGACGGTTTTGGATTTTGGGTCACGGGGTCGATTTTACGGGTCTCACATAGACGATGTGTTTGCATTTAAAAAAATGAGAGGGTTTGTTTTATCATATTAATTTTAAACTAATTTCTACATGAATGTGGTCATGTTTTCACATAGGTTGATGAAGTTGACTAAGGTCTTACGGGTATATGTCTACTATTTTTTAAAACACTAGAAAGAGATATCAAATTATCCATAAAAAGTTTTGGTTTATCTCTAAGAAACCTTTTTTATCTTTTAAAACATTTGGTTGATGGATGCAACAATTGACTCAAGGAAGAGTTGTTTCTTTAAAATAATGTTAGATGTTTTTTCGTTTTAGATTACGGCCGTGTTTTTTTTTCTGACATCTGAATCTGTCTCATCTGGATCTGATTCATCTTAATCTAACTCATCTAATCTTATCATCTAAATTATTTTAGACAACATATGTTTGTTTTTCCTAATCTGAATTATTTTTTAAAACTATATGTTGACATTTTACCCTTATTTAACAAATAATAAAAACACAATACATAGTTCTTCTTTATTTTTCTCTTCATTTTCTTTCAATTATCTGATATTATAAAAAAAAAGAAAAAAAAAAGAATTTGAGATCATTGAAATAAATGGCAGATCACATAAAAAGAAAAAAAATTGAAGATCATAGATATCTTTCATTAAAATCATCTCGAGCATCCCAACCACATCCTCTATATCGTCAACATCATTTGAAAAAATACCACGTCTCCATATCATTTGAATCTAAAATAATAATAATAATAATCTTCATTAGTTCTTTTAGTTGTGATTTGTTTTCCTTCTCTTCTTTGTTTCGCAAAAAATAAATAAAAAGTTACCCCCTTAACAAATCAAAAACTCTAAGATCTCGTATCAATTTAAGACCTGGAACTAAAACTAATCTAAGATCCAGACAATAAGATTTATGATCTCATATCCAATCTAAGATCTAGAACTGAGATCAATCTCAGATCGAGATAAAGAGAGACAGATAAAGAGAAGACGAGAGAAAAAGAAAATTACAGAACGAGAGAAAGAGAACGAGAGATGGAGAGAAAGAGAACAAGATAGAGAGAGGAGAAAGATAAGAAACTAACCTGGGGTGCCGATCTTGTCGTCTTCTTATAGGAAAATCGATTATGGAGGGTTTAGATTTTGGAAGATGTTCTAGGGTTTCCGTGGAAGAGATGGAGAAGAGATAGAAAAGAGAAAATTGATTTTTTTTTTTTGCCGAAACTAGTTTTAGATTGTTGGGGTAATAGTTGTTATATTTTAAAAGTTTAGGGGCATAATAGTATTTTGGTCGAATCAGATGTCCATCCCATCCATTCAGCTATAAAATATAGCTTACTCATTGGCATCCAAGTCAGATATTCTAGCTGACTCAAAATTGAGTCAGTAATTTAAAAACAAAAAAACAAACAATCTGAAATCTGACTCAACCCAATTCAAATGTCAAGTCAGATTCAGATGCCGAGTCAGCCAAAAAAAACACACCCGTAGGGTTCGAAAAAGGGGCTTTTTATGTTGGTGTGGTAGATGGAAAGTGGATGAATGCTGACCGTAAATTGCGTCCTACTTCACAAAATGGCTATGACCTACTTACTTTATTCTTACACTTCTCTAACACCTTTCTGTGAGCCTATGTAGAGATTATCTAACAGCTGATTTTTTTTGTGAAAATAAGGACTTAACCCTTGGAGTAACTTTATGCAAACCCACTGGATAATATAAATAGAGGAAAAAATAAAAATCCAAAAATGCCCATGAAGCTCAAATGAGTAGGAGGCGGCTATAACATCCCACGAAATAATCATTTCGTACCATCTTGGCTTTTATATGATGATGATAATCAGTTTGGCTGCATCAATTCATATCTGTTGATCAATACATCCACCAAAAATATTTTTTTAACTAATGGACAAATTTATGACCAACTTCCTAACAAAATGTCAAAAAACAACCTTAAATCTCTCAACACTCTTAACAGAACAAAAACTGCTAGCATCCCAAAATAGATATAGATAAATTGGGCAAACCAGAAACGAAAAACAAAAGATGTTACATAGAATCTGAATCTGTTTAGTGTTAGGACGGGCTAAGCCAACTAAAATTAACAGTATGGATCAAAGTTCAACCTATTTAGTGTAAGGTAATTACAAGTGAAAGAAGGAGAAGGGGAGGAAGATGAAATATTGGCAATATCGGCATTCGAAAAGCATATCAAAATCCCAATGGGGGAGCTGGAGAAGCAGATGAAGGAAAGAGCTCAAGAAATTAAAGCCTTCTTCATACAAGGATGGAAGGCCGTTGGCCTGTACAAGAGAGGATGGTACAAGTTCAGAAGCAACCTCAAAATTTAACATGTACAAGATTTGAGATGGTGAATAATGTTTCAGAATAGATCTTATATTATGAAAAGCTATGTATTTTAGTTTTTGATTTGGTAGAAAGAATGCAGAATTTGCCAAGGATTTGATGGTTATCATATTGCATTATCTCCTTCTCTCGCCTCCTCAATACTCATTTTATTTATTGATTTTCTATGAACAATTGAAGCAGCTAAGAATACTCGTTTTAAAATCCTTTTTTCTACTAAATATTTCGATTAATTAGAAAAGCAAGACTAACTGGAAAAGCAAGATATTGCCACTGAAGCATTATAAAACATTTCGATACATTCAAAAATATTTTAAAATAATGCATAAAAAGTAGCGATACATTACCAATACCAATAGACGTTTGGTTTTTATAGATAAAAAAAAAATTTAAAACATTCAAATTTTTAACCACGAGAAGAAACTGAAGAGATTGTTAGAAACCAGGTTAAGTAGGGAGATCAACTAGATGGAACCCCAAGCTCCAGGAGGCAACCTGATCTTTTTCGACTGAATAGTGCATTTGCCACACCAACACAAAAAGCCCCCTTTTTTAACCCTTTTTCGACTAATAACACCAACCTGATTTGTTTATCGCCAATTTTTGTGTTGAAACTGATTCCATATTTAATGATTTAAAACTGCTTATAGTGAATATGGTGACATGCAATTTATGCTCTATGTTACGATTCATTTAACCTGTTAGATAACACCAACCTGATTAATTTATACAAATTTTTCCGTTGAAATTGATATGATATTTAATGATTTGAAACTGTTTTTAGTGAATATGGTGTGAAGCAGTTTATACTCTATTTTATGAGTAATCTAAACTGTTAGGCATTTATCTAACCTAAATTTCATGAAGAACTTAAGTCTTCATTGTGCCATAAAATTGCAACAGTAGGCATATTCTTTTGAGTTTTGAGCATACTAACTGATGCAAGTTCGTCTTGCTGTCTATCTGAGGCTAAAATACCAAAAATCAGCTTGATGATTGATCTTTACTTGTAGGATCGAAACATGTATTATGATGAATCTAAACCCATTGTAGAAAAATGCTCCTAAATTATGTTGATTTTTGGCATAGCTAGGCATGGATTTAGGCAAACATTTTGCGATTAGGTTTTCCAGAATACTGTTACTTGGTGATGTACTTTCACTAGATTGATCCTATAATGAGATGCTCACATCAAAAGTTCCCTTCCACACTACATATGTTGTATTAGATGCATGGCAGTAGAGTTCTTTCTCTATTACTTTGGTGCACTCTTAGTTGATTTTAACCAAGAGTTGTCCATTGTCTTCACATAAGGCTAAAGATAGGTCAAAGTTGTCCAGAAAAATTGATAACTCTTCTAGATTCTATTGGTGTGTTTATGTTTCTTCTCTTTGTTTGACAAATAGTGAAAAGACATGGACGAAAAAGTAGAAAGGGTGTTTTTTTATGTGAAAAAGTTAGTATATAGTTTGTGCGTACTAACAGTGATTGATGGTAATAGACATATCAATGTTGATGACCTGATTATCCAAGCTAGATTCAATTCCTCTCAAGTCAAGGGCTTGACTCGGGTATACTCCTCCTCCTCCACCTCCTATTCTTTTATTTGTGATCTTTTGCTCTACACAAAATAAATTTTAATACACGTTCATACTTGTTAAGTTGACTCGTCTCCTAGTATTTCAAATATTAGACATACACCCTAACATTGGTCAAATGATGTTGACCAATTGAATTTTTCTACTAGGGTTAGTTTAAAATCATAATGACCAAACTGAACCTTTGCTTTAATTATGCATACTGCACATAATCCACATCTCGATTAGGAAAGTGAAGAGACATTATTCAGGGGTAATTTAGGAATTTAAAGAATGAAGTGTAGTTTGATCATTTTGTCTAATGCCTACATTACTGAGGCCACATTTTTCTGTAGGTAGTGATGTTGACAAAGGTCTAATATCTACTGTTTTAAAATGCTAGGTAGAGCTTTTAAATTAACCATAGAAACAGGTGTCTAAAATGCCGTTTTTATTTTCTAACATGTTGTGCCTCTTGTGAACTTATGGGTGTCATATGATCATCATGGGTCGATTATGTGCAAGTGAAGGATGGCCACTCAGTTTTGCTGCTGCTGCTCCTCCTTTTCTTTTTCCTCTTCTTCTTCTTCTATTAGTATTCTTTTGCTTGAATAAAATCAGTGCGCTCCAAACACATACTTGAATTGTTTTTGGATTTAGATCTAGGCCTTGCGCGAATTCTAACAAGCTCCTACATACTGTTAATTTGACATGTCATCCAATAATATTTCCAAATATTAGGCGTTTACCCCTGACCATGGTCAAATGATGTTGACCAATTCAAAATTTTGACCAGATATGCATCCTTAGTGTACTCAAAATAATATGTTTTAAGCCGTAGGGCATTTTGACCCTATAATGAAATGTCCACATTAATAGTTTTTATTTATAACCACTTAATTTGTTGTATTGGATGCACTGAAGTAGAATTTTCTCTACCGTTTTATTTGTTCCAATTGAAAGGCTTTTTTTCCCTTTTTTTCTTGTTTCTGATGAAGTTGATTTTAACTAAGAGTTGTTCATCCAAGGTAAGGAGTCTTCTCTGATCGATGTCAAAGTGGACCACCCTAGCTAGGTAACGTTTTGTTAGTAAAAGTTTTAATAATTCTTCATTCTAGCTGGAGTTTTTCTTTGTTTGTTTGTTTGGTTAGCACTTGTTTACTTTTATTTCTTTCGTTTTTTTAATGTATTGTAAAACAATGAGAAATAGTGGAAACACAGGAAAGATAGACAGGTTTGTGTGCACTCGCGCGCTTAAGAATATTTAAGAATAACGTATGCATCAGTGTAGAAAAGTGGGGTGTTGGTTGTGGTGGTTTGCAGCAAGTAGTGCAACTTGGTTGGGTTGGGTTCAGAGTTGAACTTAGCATAGTTAAATGACCTCGTGCTTGAATTCCTACTTTCCAACTCAATCCCAACCCAAAATTTGATGAAGTCCGGTTGCAGTTTCTAAATGTGAACCAATGGTCTTAAATATTTAACCCCGCCCTAGTTGCAATTGCTAATTTATGAACTTGCTATTTTTTGAGTCCTTATTGGACTAGGATTCCTATTTCATGGATACCTCTTGTAAACCTATAAATAGGGAGGTCCTAGATAGGTTAGAGATATGCTAAAGAGTGCCATGAGGCCAATGTAAAGGTGTTGAAGTTCCTAAGGTTCATGAAGAGGTAACCCTAGGGTTTTGGTCTTCTTGTTTAGTGAGGAATCCAAAAGTGTGAGAGACTTGTTGAGAGAGAGAAAGGGTGAGGATCTAGGGTTTGAGGGTTTCTTCATGGGGGCTGGGGCCCTTACCCCAACCCAAGTTTCTAGTGTTATCCATGAGTTCTCTCCTCCGTTACTATGTACAACCATGGAGATAGACTTTCAAGGTTAAATATGATGTGAGTGTGTTGTTGGGAGTAGTTTAGAGAGTCGATCTCTAATGGATTCTCGTTGGTGTTCTCCAGTAAGTCTTGTAACATCCTTAATGTATGTTTATCTGGTTGGTTGAGTAAGAAGCATTGTAATATATCCTTGATAATAGTGGAAGTTTTTGGCCGTGGATGTAGCCCGTGAGGGTGAACCACGTATATCTTGTGTTGTGGTTGATGCTTGTTTTTATCTTCGTCATTATATTTTCTTGTTGATTCATCGTTATTAAGTCTCAAGTTACTTAAGCCTGTTCCACTGTGCGTCGGAGATGTGTCGTTGGTATGACGAAATTCCTACCAATATCAAATAAACAAACAAAGTACATTAAGTAATTCATCAAAACCTTATTTCATCTGTTGTATTAATAATAATTAAGACTAATTAATATAAGAGAATGGATCGACTTAAACATATAGGTTATATGTGCAGGATGATGTGGGGTCCACATACGGTTGATCTAAAGCCTGATATTTTGTGAGAATGTTCTTCCCACCATGTAAATCATCCTCACCAAAAATTACCTCATTCTAACACTGATAGCCGCATAAAAAAATACTCTTTTTCTCATTGTATATTTTTCACCGTTAAATTTTAATTAACTTTCGATCAATTTTTTATACGTCTATCAGTTTTAGAATCAGGTGATTTTTAGTGAGGAGGATCTACATAGTGAGGAGAACATTCTCACAAAATATCAACCATTAGATTATCCGTATGTGAGCCCCGCATCAGCCTGTACATATTACCTGTATATTCTAACATGTAAGCCGATCTGTCCTCTTAATAAAACACGTTATCCAAAGATATACACACAGAAGCTAACTATAGGATATAATAATACATAATCATTTTTTGATCTCCTCTGTACACAAGGTAGAAAGTACTGCTTGTTGACCACTTGACCGACCATCTCTTATTCTCTCTCTTCAGTTTCTCTCTCGTTTGTTCCTTACTTGGGAGCTAGCTTCATTAATTCATTTGTAGATATTTTCCTATATGTATATAGCCCATCAGCAGAGAAGAATTGAAGTTATCCTTGGGAGCTACCATCATTTCATTGCACTAGTTGCAGTTGTCTATCAGCTGTGGATCTGTGAATTTTCATCTGACTCTCTTCCCGTCGTTCGGAGAGGACGAAAAGGAGGCGAACAAAAATTCTACCACATGAGATATATATGTAAAGATGTAGGAGTCGCCACCTGATTATTGGGAATCAGGACCCAAGTTTTAAAAATTACCCTAATTCTAAGTTTTCAAAAAATCACAGCGATGATCCATTTGTTGGTCTGCAGTTAGAAATTACAAGTAAGGAATCCGGGTACGTACGGGTCGGGAAGGTGATAGGCACCCGACAACCGCCCGATCGTGAGATCGACCCTTACTTCATAACTAAGGATGTTTTATAGAATTTACTTGATCAAACTACAATTATTCTACGAGAGAGTATGTACAGAAAAGTAAGTCTAGGCTCCCTACTAAGCCTATGTTTTATGATTATAAAGTTTTCTTGAGCAAAATTGGCACAAAATAGACACGCATCGAAAAAATAACATGTGCGAATTATTTCGCGCGTACACTGAGTAGCACATTATACAAATATTTATTCGTACAAAATAGAGATACACATATTTATTATTTTATAAGTGTTTGCAAGCAATTCACATAGTTGACAAGATTCGTGTGGAGGAAAATGACTTGTCCGCTTTACGAAGTGTGTACGAAGGGTTTTGTAATGTATTTTTCAAGTGTAATTTTGACACGTGCATAAGGGATGCGCACGTGGACAAATTCACGCGCACCCGGAAGTTTTGAAAACGTGGCATGTGTGTACCACATCACACATGAAATGAGCATGACTTAATCCTAAACTTTTCTAGGATTCTTAATTTTCTTTATGGAGTTCTAGTACTAGAATGCATGCAAATTATTTTTTGTTATCTAGAAATCATTTTTTTCGTCTCTTTTGAAAATCATTTAGGATTATTGCAATGTGAAATCAGTTTAAGAATTAACCTAACTTAATTAAGTGAACAAGACCATCGATCCGACTTAGGCACGAATGGCAGGCTTATATGCTCGTCTTTGATGATCTCACTTATTAAGTTTAGGACAATTCCTACATTAATCTTAAAATTAACAAGTAACTTAGTGCTAATGCATCCTTAATCTAAAGCCAAACAAACTGAACCTAGGTTTATCTTATTCTAGAAAAAATTATCTTTTTTTAGCTATTAGCCAAAAGAAGTGATCACATTCGTTCTTTGTTATCCCCTTTTTTAAAGTTGGGGAAAGAATGGGCTTATCAAACCCATAAGAAAAGAACTGGGTTGTAAAACCCTTTTGTTGGTGTTGGGCATTTGAGGCCCACAAAGATAGGTGAAGTAGAAGTGTATCCAGTGAAAATGAATTTTTAAAGCCTATGGTTGACATTGGGCCCAAGACCCAAAATTTAAACATAAAGCCCACGATGCCCATCATGGACCCTAGAGGAATAAGAAAAGTGGGGTGTAGGCTCACTAAGGCTTATTTTAAAGCTTATGGAGTAATTTATGATTTTAAGGGCAAAAATGTTATTTTCAACGTAAGATTTTTATTACTTTTCAACAAAACCCTAACTTTTGCCCACTAAACTCAAACATTACTTTGATAATAAAGTAAATGTTAAATGGCATTTTAGCAAATAAAACAACTTTATATAAAATCAATCATATATTATAATAATTCAAAAAGTGTATTTAAGAACTTTATGTAAAAACCCACATGTTATATATCATGAATCCAAAAGGTGTATTTTCACAAAAATTACCTTTTGCTTTTATATCCTATTTATTTTTATGGATCAAAAAGTAGTTTTTTCTTGCAAACACTTTTGTTTTTATATCCCACTTATTTTTATGGATCAAAAAGTGTCCTTTTGTGTGCAAAAGGGAACATCAAATATCCATACATTTTTCATGGATCATTCATGACATTTGAACCTCATGTTCTTACTAACATATCTTAAAAATATATTTTTCTTATGAAAATTAGATTTTAGTGATATAAATGGCATTTTAATACAAATACAATACTTCCTTATAACCGAAAACATGGTGATAATACATCAATCATATCATATGATGATATAAGCCTACTTTTAACATAAACACCACATGAAAAGCATGATTTGTACATTTTATCTTGCATTTCACACAAGATGATCGAGATTCATATAATTATGATATCCATGCTTATTATTATATGTAAATATCATATGTAGTAAACTCCATTTTTAGGCACATGAAAACTACATAATAATACAAAGATGTGGCCCTAACCTTATTAATCCTAACTCTATCCCATTCCCAAATCTAATTATAGAATTAGGATATTCATATATCTAATAATAAACGAAAAGTTAACTACATAAACATACATCCAACAGTTAAGCCTTCGGGTGCACATAAACCCTAGTAAATCTTTTGTTCTTTTACCAACCCAACTTAAAAGAATTTAATGTACATTTCACAAATTTCAAAATTACACCTACTATAAGCACGTAGATGATCAACACCACATGGTCTACAGATGTATGCATAATGCATTTGCAGTCCCATATGCATGGATCTAAAACTATGGAAGCAAGAACAAATATTGATTTTAGAATTTTCTTAAAAAGAATGAATTGAGAATTCATAACTTACATGTCGACCAGGAGCATCTGCTGTGAGTTGATGAAATATTAGAATGGTAAGACTAAAAGAATGATTTAGCTCTAATTAGATCTTCTTTTTGAGTGCTTCGAATAGAGATTGTTCCTTTTCGGACAATTCAATCGTTTAAAAATACTTGTTGAACGTCTTGCTTTTGATAAGTCTTCGACATAGTTTAATCCCTGGTAATTAAAAATGGGTTAGATTCATATCATTCTAAAACTCCTAACCTTATTAAAAGTTGGGTGATTTCATAAGCCGTCTATTTTTCAATCAAACTTTTAGTGGAATTATGAGTTTTAGAATGATGATTTTTGGTAAGAATGATACAAATGATGAGGAGAACATTTCTAACAAAAATCAACCCTTGATCATCTCTTTGTGAGACCCATAAGATGTGTGAATAAGGATGTTTATTTAACGATGTCCATGGCCCATTAAAAATAGATAATAAAATTCAATACTTGTATGGTCTTGATCGGAGGTTTATTGAGTATCTCGAGTTGCCTTTCCAACTCCATATCTTCTTTCTCTTGATAGAATTCTTCTTCCATGGGCTACAAAGTGACTCTGACTCCAGAACCTTCAAATCCATAATAATGAATATTTTGCTACTAGAACCCGGATTTGCACACAAAATAATACCTCGGGTCTAATGTGTTAGGATTTAGGGATCGGTTTAACCACAAACTAAAAACAAATAATCAAACAATACAATTAGAAAACATAAAACAAGAAAATAAACAAGCACCACAATGTACAAGATTTACGTGGTTCGGCAAGGTTGCCTACATTAATGGACGACAATGAACTCTTTCCACTATAATAAAAACAATGAAAAACAGTTATAAGAACTTACCTCACACGCAACTCAAGCTTCAAGCCTCACAACCTTTACAAAGATTTTCTCAAACCCTCAATGTTTAAAGCTCTCACAAATATTGTTCTCACCTCTCTCTCTCTATACCCTAGAAGACCCCAATAAACCCCTATTTATAGGCCTACAAGAGATCTCCACGAAATAGAAAGAATCCCAAGTCTAAAGGACTCAAATTAGTAGTTTTCGTAACTTAAACCGCCATATTCCTAGAAGGTATCGATACCTTTTTTGGTGGGTATCGATACTGAACACATCTGAAGTGTCCTCGCCAATCCGGTATCGATACCCCCCAAACCGGGTATCGATCCTCAAGCCATCTGAAGTCGCTGCTTCAGGAGAGTATTAGTCGGGTAAGTTGTTTACAGGTTTTGTGCAAGTACCCATTTATATGTATTCAAATATTGAGAGTTATATTATTGCAGAGTCGGTGAAAGTTAAGACTAAGAATAATATAGGAAGGAATTATTTATGAGAAAATCTCCTCTTAGTGTGTTTGGATGTAGAATTCATGTTGGGAAACATGAGTCCTTAGAAACATGAATCTCTAGAATCATGAATCCTTTGGTTTGTTTGGCAACCATAAAAGAATCTATGGATTCATGAATCCTTGAAAGCTTGAATCCTTTGGTTTGTTTGGTTGTCATTTAAAATCAAAGGAAAATCTCTGTTTTATTGTTTTAATTTTGTGGGGTGTAATCTGTATTGAATTGGGTGCATACATAGTGAATCCTTAGTTTAGAATTCCAACAAATTCTAAAGGGGGAGGTGGGACTCCAAAACACGGATTTACTGGAAAATATGTTTCCCTAGAAAATAAGTATCCCTAGAAAATAAGTTTCCAGGGATTCTTGTCAGCCAAACAGACCAGGGAAACATGAATCTCTTGTCCCCATTGAATCCCTAACTTAGAACCCCCTTTCCAAATAAACTATAAGATTAATGCACTTTCGGGTGATGATATAGTTTTTAAATATTCCCACAAAAACTGTCATTTCTAAATATAACAAAATTTCATTTATGTTCAGGAATTTAAAAAAAAACACACAAAAGCGAGCCTACTTTTAATTTCCACCATAGCCAAAAATTTATTTTTAAATTCAGCCCGAAAATTGTTTGCATATACCGATTTACATATATTGTTTACATACGGATTGTATATACTGTTTAAATATTATTTACATATTAATTTGGGCTAATTTTTAAAAATTAAATCTAGGTTACTTGGTAGGAAGTTAAATCTAAGCTAACCCAATTCTATATTCCTAGAATATTATAAACTAAGTAACCAAAATATGGAACGAGAACGAGAACGAGAGTGGGAGCATTGGAACAACTAATTAAATAGTGTTTTTAATTTAAGAATGCTTTTGAAGCAAGATTGGAATGAAGTTTGGAGTGGGAACACGAAGTTCTAAAGCAAGAGCGTCACTCTATAGGCTTAAACCACAATTCTGATTAATAAGATTATGAAACATTAGATGTGGCCAATAATGTGTAAAGTAGAAAAAATCGGTCTAGGCTTGTAGTTTATGGGACTGTGGTTTAAAGTTTAAACAGTCAAACCCTACTCATATTTTGAGTTCTTTTACCATTTTTCCCTGTAAAAATCAAGTTAAATTGGATATGGGCCAGTACCCAAACTAGAATTTTATACGTCGGGAACCAAAATAGTTAACAAAGCTTGACTCTAGACTTATAGTTTTTATCGATTTCGACTCAGAACAATCAGCGAAACCAAAATTAGAATAAAAAAAAGAACCAAGTACCTGTCGGGTATTTAGGTACCCATTGGCACAAGAAACCTTAACAAAGTTTAGTTTTGGCTTGGGGGCTGATATTTTGACAGTTAAATTGGATGGATGGACTAATTTTTTGGCGGCTTTAAGCCTAAAGTCTATTTTGTTAGGGACTCTCTTCCAATATAGCCACTGTCATCAACACCAATGGCACCTCCATCCCACTCCATAAAATCTCCCTATCTCCCCTTCTCTCTCTATCTTAAAAATAGATGAAAAAAAAACTCAACGCCCCTGCCACCACAATACACCACCAAACAAATAGAAAAAATATTTAGTTTTTCTCGAAGTTGAAGATCACAGTAGAAAAGTAAAAAAAACAAAACAGATCTGAACAAAATAAAAATCGACCAATGTTGGTTGAAGTTAAATGGTCAAATTTTTTAAAAATTTTCAACTAGTGATCGTCGAAATTTTACGAAAAATTCGACAAAAAATGTTGATTTTTTTAGAACATTGAAATAATATTTGTTGTATGGTAAGCAAATAATTTATATGATTGCTAAAAAGGATCGCAGTGTAGAAAATATACTTGTGGATCCTATAAAATTGACTAACCATTTTGAGAACATTGAAATATTGGTTTTGCAAAACCTACAAATCATTTTGAGAAGGGGGTTGATATATAGGTAAGCTGTTTTGGATGTGAGGGAAGCTCAAAAAATGGGCTTTAAGTCCAAAGTCCATTTGTTAGTTTTGGTTAAAGGGGGAGTTCATCATACCCTACCAATTTTTGGATTTTACACCCAACTAAAAATACACTCCACCCCTACCACTACCATTTCCATTCTCGATTCTCCACTGCCACCACTACCACTCCATCGCCACCTGACATCAGAGAGAAAAATCCACAAATTAGAGAGTGAAGATGGTGGTGATGGTAAGGGTGGGGTGTAAAACTCAAAAATTAGTAGGGTTGAGGTGTATTTTGGTGTGTGTAATTATATGAAGTGTTCCCCTTAAATCAAATATTACAAATGAGCTTTAGGTTTAATGCCCATTTTTGAGCTTCCCCTTTTACCAAAATAATTTCCTAATATCACTCCTTTGTGAATTTTTTTGTCAAGCTACAAAACCGTATGTCATGTTATAAATTCAACTCTCCTTCAGACCACTTCAATAATAAAAATTCATTTTGTAATGTGGATTTAAACGTCTGTTCGTGCTCAAAGAGGCCCAGTTGTGTAAAAAAGAAAAGAAAGGCAGGGGAGACAAAGGACCATCAAAGACAACCTTCGAGCCTTCAAATTTTGAGTTTTCTACCCTTAATTTTAAATCCTTCCTTTGAACTTACTCATAGAACATTGTAATTGATTGTAACACCCTAAATTCGGATCCTCTGGTCGTCCGCCCCTGAAACCCAACCTTAAGGACATTCCAAGATACCACAAACACTTCTATCGTACATGCCAGTACCAGGCAACAACGAATAAATATAGAACTCATAAGTCAACACAAATCAAATAATATTAAAACTGTTGTGGAGCCAGAATCCGGCGCGATCCCACCTCGCACGCGAGAGAGCGCTCCCTCCCGAGAGAGAGAAGAAGAACGCTCACGCACGTGGCACGTGAAACGGGCACAAAAAGGATTCGCCCACCTGAGAATGGGGTATGAGTGTGAATGTGATGTGAAAGGAGTCGCCACCTGATTTACGGGAATCAGGACCCAAAATTTTGGAAAATCGACCTAGATCTAGTTTTTTGAGAAAACTATGGCGATAGTCCAAAGTGGATGGTCTGCGGTACAAAGATAATGGATAAGGGGATCAAGGTACGGGTTGGGAAGGTGTTAGTCACCCAACAACCGCCCGTCCGTGAGGACGGCCTCTACTTCGCGATTAAAAACTTTTAGGGAAATGTATGATGATACTAAGTTATGCTACGCACAAGAATTCATTGAATCATCAAAGCATTGTTACATCATCATTCCATCACATCGGATACCCGCTCAGAAAATAAAAGAAACAAAAGGATGGTATAGGGATTATCACCTAGTCGGCACGAGCTCGTCGACCCGATGGCAAGAGATCTCTCCCCGTCGATGTATGATCGAGGTGACAAGTAGGTCCCACTCCGTGTCCAGGTGGAGATAACCAAAACTCAAGGAACCATGCAAAACTGTTTCTACAAAACTCTTTTTTACGCAAAAATGCTTTTGCAAAACTGTTTTTATGCAAAAATCCTTTTGCAAAACTGTTTTTATGCAAAAATGCTTTTGCAAAACTATTTTTATGCAAAAATGCTTTTGCAAAACTTTTTTTTTTTACAAAACTATTTTCATGTAAAAAATGCTTTCGAAAAACTGTTTTTGCAAAACGGTTTTTGCAAAAGTCAAATAAACAAAAGTTAAGGAAAACTCTTTTTTTTT
>MVGT01000855.1:209891-221933 GCA_002174775.1 Macleaya cordata | reverse complement strand
ATTCTCAGAATTGAGGTTTAATGCAACAATGGTCTCCATGCAATTTTAGTTATTCAGTGACATGAAATAACAGAATTCCATGCTGACCAGTTCGATGTAAACTTGTTACATCAATGCATTGGACTTAGGAGTCAACATTCCGGTGACGGAGATATATCACACGATTAACCAATGCATTATAGTTTATCATCAACAGAACCATGATCTAATAAACTACGAACAATGTATTAATGAACTATATCTCCCACATGCAACACTTACATGCAATTAGTTCATCTACGTAAACTCATTATTATTATTATGCATGCAAAATTAATAAACTATTTATTAACACATAAAATATCGTTTTAATTGTTTTAGGGCATAAACCCAACATAGTCGATGCGGTGATTTTGGCATGATTGTGCTAATGGTGGTGGAGATAGTTGTAGTGATGATAGGGTGTATTTAGTTGAGGGTGGTGGGGTATAAAATAAAAAATGAGAACCCCTCCCCTAGTAAAATAGTTCCTTCCCCCTAACCACATTGTAAATTTTGGAAGTGCCTCTTAACTGGGTGAGCCTTCCATCCAAACTAGAGAGCCCCATTAACAACACTCTTTTTTTTTTTTACTATAGTCTAAAAATTAAACTCTAGTTTCCAATATAAATCCTTTTAAGATCAAATCAAAACCTAAATTTCTTTCTGATTGTTATAGCTTAGAAAAAAAATTATAGGTTTCCAAAATAAAAGCTAATAAAATAAAATCCTTGGTTTCAAAATTACAACTTAAAAATTAAACTCTTGGTTTTAAAATCATAGGTTTCCACAATAAAGGAGACTTGAAAATTGAAATTTTACCTAAAAAATTGATGTCCTAGAGGTTGTTGAATCAATGAATCGTTGATGCCCTAGATTAAGGGTCTAACACAAATCGGAATAAGATTAAGAGATTAAAAAATAATCAATTAAATAGTTATTTGAACCTCAAAATTAGAAATTAAGAAAAGAGGATAATGCTATATGCACTCCTTGGATGACTCCCAGGATGAGGTCGTGAGATCTGTCTCAAACTTTTAAGAGTTTGAAATAACTTTTCACAAAGCAGATCTCGCAACCTCATCTTGAGAGTCATCCAAGGAGTACAAGTAGCATTATCCGAAGAAAAAAGTATAAAAAGAAGAAGAAGAAATAAAAGAATAAGATGGATAAAAAGAACACAACAATTTAGTTACATAGCTACAGTCGAAAAATGATGCTAACAGTCATTGGTCGACAGGTGGATGGGGAGTGCACAGGGTTGGTGGTGGTGATGACAAAGAGTTAGAGAGAGTTAGAAGAGGGATTGCAACTTTCTTGTTATCGGGGAGGGTGGCGGAGCATTAGAATAGATCAAACTTTTGATGTCCCGTTTGATTCAATCCCATTTTTTCTTAAATAATATCTCACTTATTCTTATACTTCGTTTATATCGGTCTATGGACCGTAGAAGAGATGGTCTAAGGGTTGATTTTTACTAAAGATGATTTCCTTACAATAAATCACATCATTATAAAACTTTTTACCGCAGTGTATGATAGTTAAACGTAATAGTTAAAATAAATAATTTAGATTAAAATTTGAAATAAAAGTTATATGATGACAAATATTTTAGAGCGTTTTGAATTATTGTTAGGATCAGCAACGTGATAAGGAGATCATCTTCCCAAAAATTAGCCCTTGAATTATTTTATGTGGGCCCCATAGACCGCTGCAAATGGAGAGTAACAATATTATGAAATATTTAAGAAAAAGTGAGGAAAATTATAATTTCTTTTTTTTTTTGGGCCTCCTTCTAAATGAGGGATGTTTTAAGAAAGAATGGGTGCTACGAGGCTTGGTCTTTATTTATTGTTAAATGATTTGTATTTTTATTGAAGTTCTTTTAATATTTTTGTTAATTAGTGGACCCCTAGATACTTCATAATAGGGGTGTGACTTGGGTTAGGTCAACCGGACCAACCCGAATCCGACCCGGTATTTGGGCAATGGGCACAAGTAGGCATTTGGGCAAGTATGGGCATTATATTGCCAATCCGTAGTCAAATTTCGGCAAGCATGGGTAGAGATAATTGCTAACCCGGACAACCCGAGAAAATTTTATATATATATTAATATTTTTATTAATTTGTAATATAGAAATATGTGGCAAGAAAAGAAAACTCTCATTTTGCCGAGTATTTTGAAAGGTATAAGGATGAGGTATTAAGATTAAAAACAAAAACTTTCATTTTGTCTCATTATATTTAAAATAAAAAATAATATTACTTAATAAATAAAACTCGAAACAATATAAAGACAACTGTGGATTCGGACTTCGTTGTTACTTTTTTATTTTGAAGTTATGGAGAATATTTTGTTTAAGTATTTATTTATTATGTGAGCAAATTGTTAGTTTATTTATCTTTTAAAATTATGAAGGATATTTTATTTATTTAAGTTTATTATTTATTATTATTAATTTTTTTGTATTAATAATTCTATTCAATCACTTAAATTTATTGAAACATGGGTAACCCGAAGAACCCAAGNCGGACCATATGTAGGTAAATCTCTTATGAATTTTGTGGGTTCTACGGGCGTTCTGGGCAAAAGGAGATATAATGTGGGCATGGCATGTCCAAAGCTTATAACCCGCCGCAACCCACCCGAGTCCCACCCCTACTTCATAAGGACCCCTTATTAATTTTTGTTTCAAATAAAATCTTATAAATTTTATTTTTTTAACAGAAGTCCTTAAAGATAAAAAAAAGACCCACAAGATTGTGGGGGGCCAAAGTGGGGCTTCTAGTGCTTCACTGCTTCCCCCAAGACCACCTATTGGATCCTTATTAGCAATCACCCGAATTATTCACGTTTAATACTCGTACTTTTCCGTATTTCTGAATAATAATTAATACTTTCGTCGAAACAAAACCTAATCAATAATACACGAATTTTTTAGCCAAAACGTTTGAAATACGTTTTAACCGAATTACCGAATGAAACGGGTGAAAAAATACTCCTACTCTATTTAATGACTATCGGACTTTAAATACAAAAAAATAAAAAGAAAAAAGAAACCCTAGCTAATTGCTTAAGGACCTTTCTTTGTTTTCTCTTTTTGTCTATAAGGACCCCAATTCTCTCAATTTCTCTCTTCATCGACACAGTAGGAACTCTATGAAGCATCTAGAAGACTTGGTATATTGCCGAATTTTTACTGCTGAATTTCTATATGTGAACAGTATTGAACACAAATTATCTCTAAATTGAATATTTCCCATACGACGAATGATTGACCGAATGTTGAACTGTATTACAATTCTTATGAACTGAATAATACTCGTACTTTTGCCGTCCTGAATTTTAATCGTACGCCGAATTGCTAACAAGGAATTGGATTTGGGTTGGGAGCTGTTAGATTTAGGATCGACAATGATGCGAATCCTGCGCACAAACTTCAGTTTATCTACAGCTTGCTTGATTCTTTCAGAAAACATTTAACCTCACAAAGCTAGTTGGAAATTGATAATTAAATAGGTGGTTCAAAATTTCAATTAATCTGTATGGGATAAAAATTTTAGAATGATCTGATTTTTGTGAGGACGATTTACATGTAGACGAAATCTTCCTCACAAATAATTAGCAACGAGACCCTTGTACGTACTCCGCACGTATTTCTAACATTGGTTTTGTTCCTTATGCTGGACTGAAATAATTCTGAAAATTTTTAGCTCTTCGATCGTTCTAAAGTGACTCTCGATTGCAAGCATCAGTGAAGGCTTCTGATATGTCCAATCAGTGATCTGAGCCACACACATTCCCGGTTGGATTCATGCAATGCAATAATCTCCGAATGATTCGAAGAAGTGGCTGGAAGACTTTGCTTGTTGGAACACCAAGAGAATGCAGTACCACCACTTGTAAAAACATAACCAGATTGTGAGATAGCTTTGTGGGGATCGGAGAGATATTCGGCATCAGTGTATCCCATTATTTGTGAGCCGTTGGATGGGTTTCTCTGGTAGAATAATCTCATGTCTGCAGTTCCACGGAGATATCGGAGAATCTGCTTGACACCTGTCCAATGTCTCCTTGTCGGGGCAGAACTGAACCTGGCTAACAGATTCACTGCAAATGCAATATCTAATCTTGTACATTGAGCCAAGTACATCAATGCGCCGATTGCACTCAAATATGGTACTTCATAACCAAGTAGTGCTTCATCTTCTTCCTTTGGTCGGAAAGTGTCTTTCTTAATATCAAGAGATCTCACAACCATAGGAGTACTCAATGGATGTGCTTTGTCAATGTTGAAACGCTTCAGGATCTTCTCAGTATACGCTGTTTGATGGACTATAACTCTACTTGAGTTATGCTCGATCTGCAAGCCGAGACAAAATTTTGTTTTCCCGAGATCTTTCATCTCGAATTCCTTCTTCAGGTATTCAGCAGCATGACGGAGCTCTTCAGGAGTCCCGATTAAATTTATATCATCGACATACACAGCGATGATAGCAAATCCAGATTCTGACTTCTTTATAAAAACGCAGGGACAAATGGGATCGTTTCTATATCCTTCCTTTATCAAGTATTCACTGAGGCGATTATACCACATCCGCCCGGATTGTTTCAATCCATACACAGCTCTTTTGAGCTGAAGTGAATACAAATGGCGTGGTCTTCCCTCAGGTAAAAATAGCCCTTCCGGGACTCGCATATAAATATCTGTATCTAACTTTCCGTACAGATACGCAGTGACCACATCCATCAGATGCATGTCGAGTCTTTCTGAGACTACCAGACTGATCAGATATCTGAAAGTAATTGCATCCATAATAGGAGAATATGACTCTTCATAATCAATCCAGGTCTCTGTGAAAAACCTTGTGCCACGAATCGCGCCTTATAGCGAACAACCTCGTTATTCTTATTGCGTTTTCTTGCAAAGACCCATTTGTTTCCTACCGGGTTCATATCCGCGGGTGTTGGTACAACTGGTCCAAACACCTTATGCTTTCCAACGGAAGCTAACTCTGCTTGGATAGCTTCTCTCTATTTTGTCTAATCATTTCTATGTCGACATTCCTCTATAGAGCGTGGCTCAATATCATCGTTCTCTGTGACGATGTCAGTAGCTACTGAGAAGGAAAAAATATCGTCGACAATTATTTCATTGCGATTCTACATTTCTCCGGTGCATGCATAATTTATAGAGATTTCCTCATTTCCCTCTCCTAGGGATTGTACTGGTCCCTCTCCTGGGGATTTGCCTTCTTCAAGAGGTATATCATCAGAGAACGTGGATCGTTCAATGATACTCTCTCCGGGAGTATTTACATTTAGTGATTGGCATTTCCTCTTCCTGGGAACAGAATCTTTCGAACCAAGAGGTCGCCCACGCTTTTGGCGTGTATTAGACGACTCATTTGCCGCAAGTTGTCTTACTGAAGTCACATGCCCTCTCGGGACATCAGCTCTTATAGCATGTCTCTCCGGGACATCAAGTTTAGCTGTAGCATTTGCAGCAGGTATATATGACTTGGTAACTTTAGCTGCGATATTAAATGCATCAGGCATTTCATTGGCAATTTCCTGAAGATGGACAATCTTCCGCACCTCAATGTCATAGGCATTAGTACGAGGATTAAGATGAGACATAGATGGTGTGATCCAAGAAATCGCATGTCGTTCTTCTAACGACGAATCACGCTGTTCTACTGACGACGGATTGTCTCCCCTAATGACGGGAAGACTGCCTCATCAAAATGACAGTCCGCAAAACGGGCGGTAAAAACATCACCTATTATTGGCTCAAGATAACGAATAATAGAAGGTGAATCAAAGCCAACATATATTCCTAGCCGACGCTAAGGACCAAATTTGGTACGTCGCATAGGGGCAATAGGAACTTGCACAGCACAACTAAAAACACGCAAGTGCGAAATATTTGGTTGGTGACCCATAACAAGCTGCATAGGGGAATACAAATGATATACAGTCGGACGAATCCGAACCAATGCAGCAGCATGTAAAGTGGCCTGTCCCCAGGCTACAACTGGTAGCTTTGTTCTTATAAGCATAGGCCGAGCAATGAGCTGAAGACGCTTCACAAACGATTCTGCTAGACCATTTTTAACAGGATGCTCTACGTCGATGCCAACTGCTTGGCAATAAGCGTCAAAAGCTCGAGATGTAAACTCGGCAGCTCCATCAAGACGGATAGACTTGATGGGGAATTCAGGGAAATGTGCACGTAATCGTATAATCTGAGCGAGCAAACGTGCAAAGGCAACATTGCGAGTGGATAATAGGCAAACATGCGACCACCTCGCAGAAGCATCCACCAAGACCATAAAATATCGGAATGGTCCACATTGGGGATGGATAGGCCCACAAATATCTCCCTGAATTCGTTGCAGAAAAGCTGGGGATTCAACAACGACCTTGGTTAAAGATGGTTTAAGCACCAATTTACCCAGGGAACACGCTGCACAAGCATAATCTTTGGACATCAGAATCTTCCTGTTCTGTAATGAATGTCCCTGCGTGTTTTGAATTATTCTACTCATCATGGTAGAACCTGGGTGACCAAGTCGGTCATGCCAAAGCATAAACGCTTTCGGGTCATTGAACTTCTGGTTCAAGACGGCATAAGATTCAACCCTTCTTATTATCGTATGATACAAACCAGAGGAGAGAGCTGGGAGCTTCTCTAATATACGCTTCTGGTGTGAGACAGTGGAGGTAATACACAAGTATTCCATATCATGCTCATTCACTGTCTCAAGGTGGTATCCATTACGACGTATGTCTTTAAAGCTCAACAGATCTCTCCTGGATCTGGAGGAATACAAAGCATCGTCAATATCAAGTATTGTACCACCCGGGAGCATAATACTAGCTCTACCAGAGCCCTCAATCAAACTGGTCGTACCAGTGATAGTAGTCACGCAAGCCTTGAACATACTCAAGCTCGTGAAAAATTTACTATCACGGAGGATTGTATGGGTCGTAGCACTGTCTGCTAGACAAACATCCTCGCCATATTGGCTTTGTTTGGATATGTCTCTGCTTGGACCAATATCTCGGGATATGCCTCTGCTTGGGTCCATATCCTTAAAAAAATAAAGCAAGTATAAGCATATACACAAAACGCTTATATTATATATGAACAAAAGTAGTACAGAAAAGTAATACAAGAAAAGTAGTACAATTGGTATGAACATACTCAATCCCCAATTGTATGGCAAAACTCTAATTGGTGTGAACATGCTCACCCCCCAATTAGTTTGCTTACATCCTCTCCTTCTAGATCGAGAAACATATCGGACAACTCCAGGTGGGTATCATCAGTGGGAACACCATTACAAATATAATTTGTCTCGGCACCAGTTTTGGCTTTCTTACATGAAGCCTGATACAAATCGACTAGGTGCTCGGCCGTATAACAATTACGCGCCAGGTGTCCTTTCATACCACAACGATAGCAGGTTACATCTCTAGGGGGTTTATTCCAACCTCTCCCTTTTCCTTGCTTCGTTTTGCCACTATCCCTCTCTTGGGGATCAGCGTTATCCCTCTTCTGGGGATTTTGTGTAGCATGATTTGGATTATTCCACTTCCCAGAATTATTCCGTCGGTAGCGTCTACCGCGCCTACCTTTATAACCAGGTCGTCCACGTCCCTGTCCTGAAGCAGTCGCTGCATAAGCTTCAGGTACAGACGTAGAACCAGTGGGACGAGCCTCATGGTTCAATAACAATAATTCGTTATTCTTCTCAGCAACTAGAAGGCAGGAGATTAATTCAGAATATTTTTGAAACCTACGCTCTCTATATTGCTGCTGTAACAGCACATTAGAGGCGTGGAAAGTGCTGAAGGTTTTCTCCAGCAGCTGCGCATCAGTAACAGTATCACCACACAGTCTCAGCTGCGAGGTTATTCTGAATAAAGCCGAATTATATTCTGTTACTGACTTGAAGTCCTGCAACCGCAGGTTCCTCCAATCATTCAAAGCACCAGGATGTATGACCATCGACAAGTGGCCAAATCGATCATTTAAACAACTCCAGAGGACTAACGGATCTTTCACCGTCAAATATTCAGATTTAAGTCCCTCATAGATGTGGTGCCTAATGAAAATAGTGGCAGCAGCAGCACGACTCTCTGTGGTCGGCTGATTTCCTTCCCGGATAGTATCTCCGAGTTGTTTAGACGCGAGATGGAGTTCCATATCCAGGACCAAGGAAAGATAGTTGTTTCCAGTGATATCTAAAGCAACAAACTCAAGCTTCGTTAAATTCG
Source organism: Macleaya cordata (assembly GCA_002174775.1). Lineage (NCBI taxonomy): Eukaryota > Viridiplantae > Streptophyta > Magnoliopsida > Ranunculales > Papaveraceae > Macleaya > Macleaya cordata. The sequence goes on along the minus strand of MVGT01000855.1, from coordinate 213,626 downwards.
ACATGGAAAATAAGACAACACAAGTATACCTTTCTGATTTTGTGAGATGCCTAGAAGCTTCGGGTTGATCACAAAATGTCGAGGTCTCGATCTGGAGAGTGGTAGAGACTCATGCTGATAACGTGTTATAATTTCAAGGCACACAATATATGTCAAGAGGGAAGAGGAAGAGAAGAATTGATAGATCTCTTATATATCTTTCGTACAATACATATCTCTCTGTATCATATAGGCTTAACTTGATCGTACGAAATTTAGTTCATGTTACTAATCTCTATATCTCTCTTGTAAACTCAACAACATATATAAAGGGACTCAACAAAAGAAAATGGATCCAGAATGCCCAACACGACATCTAACAGATGTCGTGTGCAAGAGATGGGCTAAGGTGGATCAGCCACCTAACTTGCATGCGTGTTAGTTATAACAATATATAGTGGGTGTGGTTTATATAGTTTTTAGGATGAGTCAATCTATCAACCGAAAAAAAAAAAAATCTTTCAACCAATCCAATTAAATCTATTTTCATATAACAAGAACTGATCCCATCCAAACAATCAAGATCTGTTTAAATACAATTGATTCGGATTGGATTGGACTTGATCGGTCGGTTCAGCTGAATTATGTGCACCCTAATTAGGTGCGCGTTTATGTGCCAGATTTGAGTTGGACTGTAATGGGCTTTCACTTAAGTGGGTCAGTTAATTATCTTAGATCATAATTAAATAAATGGGCAGATTTGAATTTAATGGGCTTTTACTTAAATGGACTAGTCAGTTGGTCTGTGAACTGTATCAACTTATTATGGGCTTTAGATTATTTTTTTTATTTTTTTTCTTCTAAACAAAACTTTAGATTAATGTTTAGGTCCCAAACAAAAAAAAAAGTAAACCAGAAAAAGATTATGTTTGGGTCTTGGGTTGTAAATCATGAGTTTTTTTTTCTTGGGTTGTAAATCATGAGTTAGTTCATGAATCTGAAATTCAAGGCCTTTAAAGTACTGTGAGCTTTCAAGTGAATCTGTTATGGGCTATATCCATCATGCCTTTAGGTAAAACTGAGACAGTTTCTTTTTTTTTTTCCATGTCACATAGCCAAGATAACATCCCCTACCTTAATTAGGCCACCCAAGTGGCTGTCAACATATATAACTTGTCACTTAATTATATGCCCCTAAACTTTTTGGATTATAACAACAAAGCAATTAATTTTAAAAATTACGTCTCTATATATCTAGTCCTGTTAGCATGCATCGCGAGAAGAAGCTATTAACGCTCTCGGGGGCGTTTAGCAACCTGAAGCAGAAGTGCTTCTGCTTCTAAAAAAAGCAAAAGTGCTTTTGAGAAGTAAAAAATAAGGAGAAGTTTGTATGGTAAACTATTGACTTATAATTCTAAAAAGATGATGAGTTATTAGTTGTTATACGGTACTCGAGGAGAAGCAACTTCTAAGAAGTAGAAAAGCAAAAAAAAATTGCTCCAAAAAGAAGTAACTTTTTTTCTTCTAGAAGTCACTTTACAAAAAGATTACCATATAAACTTTTTTTGCTTTTTGACTTATATAAGTCAAAAAGCAACTTCTTAAGTGGTTGCCAATACCACATTACAATATCTAGAAGTTACCTTTTTTTTTCTTCTTCTTTAAATGTAAATACAAAGTGAATGTACGTAGATGCTTCTCAGTTGAGATTAGTGTTTTAAAAATCAGATCTGCCGGTGAACCGGTAACTCAGTCAGAAATCTGGTTCGGGTTAGTACTGACCAATGTTATGAAAACCGGACCGGTCATTGAACCGAAATTTTTCAAAACTGGTTGACCTAGGTTAGACCTAGGTTCGATTCGGTTGAACCGCTTCTATTTATTAAATAATTTTATAAATAAAAAATTTCAAAAAAAAAATAGAAAATCTTACAGGGTAAAAATAAAAAATATATAGATAAATAGTCGTTATCATCAACATAATTGTATTCAATTTTCAAAACTGAGTAGGAATCCCTTCATTATCTAAAAGACTAAAACTAATCTCTTTGTTTTGGTATGTTTTTCACTTATATTTTTTTGAAAAAAAAAACTTGCAAAATCGGGTTTATGAAAGAACCAATTGACCCGATTCGGTGGTTCGAACATCGGTTCCAATCAGACTGCCAGTTTTTCAAATCCAAACAGGTTCGACCTAGACCGAACCGAAAAGCACAAAATTTTGATCGGACCTAGGTTGGACCACCGGTCCGGTCCAGTTTTGATAACATTGGTACTGACCCACTATTTGGCATTTTCCTTAAGAGGTTTTAGCATATCGGACACAAGATCTGTTAAGTGATATACAACTATACAGGGGAGTTTACCAGCTTGGCTACATGTAAACAGTTGTAATTTTAGCTATTATTATATTAGTAATCTAAGTTAATCTATCAACCCACTGCAGGTTGAACCATATTGATCCAACCCACTAGTTTCTCTAATTCGATTACCAGTCCAATTTTTAAAATATTGGTTGAAATGGTAAAATCATAAGAAGTTTAATCTTTGAAAATTGAATCTATGACACATTGAATGATCTTGGGGTAGTTGTAGGCTAAAAAAAATGGGGCAAACATCAGTCAGATGGTAAGGTTTGGAGATCATGAAGAGATGGGTATATGAAGAAGGCGTCCTAAATATACCAGAGTGGCGGCCATTATTTATCGCTGAGGTTTCGACGCCCTTTTGTAGTCAAAGATGTACACTCTAACCTTCCCTCCTCATGATTCTGGACTGTCACAGTACCTATAATAATGAGCATCAACTTGGTTTAGGCGAAAGTTAGAGTCACCTCTTACTCCTTCGATCGTGCTAAGCACTCCACATAATTAATCAAATTGTCAAAATCCTAATTTAATTGAATAGGAAAATAACATAATTTCTTTTGTGCTAGCTAACCAATAAAAAAATTAAAATTTTATTTTCCTAGCCAACATACATAAGAAATCACTTAGAAATGAGAAACTTTCAATGATTTGTGTAGAAAAGATCAGAGAAATCAAGTATTAAATAATAGAAAATGAAACAAACTTGAAATAATAATCAATATACAAAAAAATGGTGTACAACAATTAGAATAACTTCTTTTTTTTCCTTTTTTCTTTTTTTTATAGAAAATACGACTTTGAGTCAGGATCGAAATACTTGGCAGTACACGAGCAGCTGAAGTATGAAGATAGGTTACAGAACAATTACATAGGATAAATCTAACTAATACACCTTTAGAGAGACTCGATCCCAAGACCTTCCCCAATAGAGGTGAGGTGCCAACCACTCACTCAAGCCCGTGTTGGCAGAATAAATTTCTTTTAACCTAAGTTCTTGTTGTGTCCCTGGCTCCTCGTTTGTTTGAAGACATGTACATATAATCATCTTTTCATTCATATTTGCCAATAAAACTCTTAAAAAGTTACCAACAAGCACGATTAGAATAATTGGTTATATTTTTATTTTTTTCAGTTTTAATACTTAGAGGGATACCACAGCATTTTTGGAAAAAAAAACAGACAAAAGGGGATATATTAAATTATTCAATCCACTAACTTGATTGGTTGTATGGGAAAGGTGAGGGAGGGAGGCTGAAATAATGGATGATGAAAGCCATTGCACCGGTTTTGTTTATTTGTTTCTTTGTCTATTTGTCCGTTTTATATAACTGACCACCACCAAAAATGAAAATAAAAAAAGATAAAAAAAACACCCTTTCTTAAAGAT
>MVGT01000855.1:173628-209741 GCA_002174775.1 Macleaya cordata | reverse complement strand
AAAAAAAAAAAAAAGTCAGTTGCTTGTACTGTTTCTCTTTGGACCTTAGCTTTCGCACCAAGGAAAGACTTCTGACCTAAGAGTGTAACGGTCGACCATTTTCGATTTCTTTGGTAGACTCTGACCGTTGGATCTTCTCTGTTGACAAATCCAATTGCCATAGATGGTATGGTTGCCATGATGATTGTACGTAGATGTTTCTTTGACAAAAATTTTAAGAGTAGAAGAAAGTTTAGGAGGTTCAATTTAAGAAACAAACTCAACATCAAAAATATGTACAATGCACGTGCATAAAAAATTTTTATTTGAAGAGATGTAAAGTTGTCGTTAAAACTTAAATTAGTAGACTCGATCAAATTTCCCACTTTGAAAGTTGAAACATGGCCATTATCGAGTTTAATCACCGAGTCATCAACGTTAACTAGTCTAGAGTAACAAAAGCGAATTTTTTGCTTAATAGAATTACATGTAAACGAATTTGAACCCAGATTGCAGGTACCATCTCAATGACTTTACCACTCTGACAGAATGACACCTATAATACCAAAAGCAAATTGAAATTTGAATCACCCGTTATGTTAATTTGGGTTCACCCAAACTTAAGCACTAAAAATTGCAGTATACCAAAATTAAAATATATACAGCTAATTAATGCGTTCCTAAGTCATCGACTGATACCTTTTCTAATCAAATTTGATGATGCACTATTGGGGAAGCGTAAACAAAGGAAAACCCTAATCCCAAAATAATTCTCCTTAATCTCTTCAAAAGTAATGAACAATCTTCTTAACAATTAAATGGAAATAATAAAAACTTATTTATACTAAACCTTGTAATAGTTTGGGTCCATAAAACTTCATTAATGTAAACATAATTTTGCCTAAATACAGGCACATGGGCTCATGGACCCAACACTAACGCGTCACTTTGGACTGATTAGTTGATAACGTAAGAAAGAGGTAACTATGGCTAGTGGCAGCCAACAGTTTCTTTTTTTCATCAGTTAGTGGGTACGGCATTATATATGCAACCTAATTTTACATTAAAATAGTATATATATCGTATGTAAATTGTATTCTTCTATTAATTCGAAATTTGAGTTTTTTTTTTGTTTTTGTTTTTATGGGGTTATTGTCTATTACAAATGTCCCTAACGAGAGGTGAGAAGGGAAAGAGAAACTGCCAACATACAAGCAGCAGAGAATCAATCACTGACGATAAAGAGTATTTGTCCGCTCCTAGATTATGCACACCTTTCGACATTTAATGTAAGCAAAATTTGAACTTAGGTCTATTCTATCAACAACAACAGTCTTTACCAGCTAAACTAGCTGATACTTGCAATTGAAATTTCAAGTTTAAGTTCCATATTTTGGCTATTTTAAATATCGAGAAATTTTATAACCTTTGGGTCTTCAAAGTTTTGCAGCTGGCTAATGAAATGATTTTTTTTTTTTTTTTTGAGAGTAGGCTAATGACATGATAGACCTGATATTCTTTTTAAGCTTTGACATTTGTAAGAGTTTTGAAAATTTAATAATAGTTATCTTGAAAGACCACTTTTTAGAGTGGTTGGAAACATAGTTGTTCAAATTATAAATTTTGGTATGGAACCTCATAAAAGAGATTTATCTTTAAATTAAGTCAAATTCAAAAACTGATCTATTAAAGTCAATGCTGCTATTGGATTGATTGTTTCTGTCCCAAGCGAACAAAAACGATCTTCACCAACCATCCATTTGGAATTTCATGGGGCCCCAAAAATCGGGGTTGTACGTCCAATATTACTCGGATGAGGGAGATTGTTTATGTTTGCTTGGGATAGAAATAATTTCGATCCCAATATCTTTTGATTAAAGATTGCTACTAATGATATCCTCCGCATTTGCATTTATTCGGGTTGTTTGGTCTTTTTTTCGAAAACTTCAGAGTATGTAGATTTTAAACAATTTTTTACTAGATCATTACATAAAGCTAATAAATCTGTTATATTAGGATGTTCTCTAGGTTTGTGCGCTTTGAGAGATTTTTCTAATTTTGAATTTTTGTTCGAAAAAATTGTGTGAATTTTTCTTCTTTCATGTTCTTATTTACGTTTGATATCGGTTAGGATTCCTAAGGGCAAGTGCCATGGTAAACTCTTATTTAGATTATTTGGGGTAGGGGTTTAAGGGATTGAGGATAGGGCAAGTACCATGGACACCTCAAACAACCAAAACCCTCCCTCCGGCCCTAGGTTCAGGGCAGGAGCACGAGGTTTGAGGAAGGAGGCAAAGATTGTGCCGTACGGTAGAGATTACGTTGAGTAAAACATCACAAACATATAGTAGTCTCAATATAACTGAACAAATACAAAGAAAGCAACAAAAAAACAAAAACCCACAAACCAATAAAACAAAGGAATAAAAAAATAAACAAATCCATCAAGCAACATAAGGAAAAAAACAATAAGAAACAGACCCAATACCTAAATTTGAAAATAGAAATGCCATCGTGATTCATGGCGGAATCTAGTGCCATACGGCACAGACGGCACAATCTGTGTCGTATGTCACTAACTATGCCGCCCCTATATATTTTTCCATGAAACTTGAACTCCCTCAATCCCTTAAACCCCTACACCAAATAATCTAAATAAGAGTTTACCATGGCACTTGCCCTTAGGAATCCTAACCGATAGCAAACGTAAATAAGAACATGAAAGAAGAAAAATTCACACAATTTTTTCGAAGAAAAATTCAAAATTAGAAAAATCTCTCAAAGCGCACAAATCTATTATAATTAGAGAACATCGTAATATAACTTTCAACACTAAATAGAATACATAAAACAAATTATACTGAGGTGTATTTATAGACCTCTACAAATATTAAAGTTTGTGAAACATAATTGGTGCCCACTCACGGATAATAACTTCCTTGACCTTGAGAGAGTCCAAACAATTACGAAACACTCGAAAACACGCGAAATTGGCAAAGTACTGGCTGCGGCCTAAAACTGAACGTCAACCCTTGGCGGATCGATGGCCTTAGGGTGGCCGGTGGCCTCTATAACTCTATTTCTTACCTATTTGACGATGTTTTGGGTCTTAAGTCTCTCGTGATCAAACTTCACACTTCTCAATAAAATTAACCTGATTTTTCAACTTCCACAATATTGAAAGTAGATACCGACTTTGTGCAAAATTCTACATCAAATTCAAAGTCTCTATAAATAGGGTAGTGCAGTTAGTGTTGTTAAACAAAATATAACTAGATAACAATATATCATTCCATATTTAGAACCAAATATAACAAGTCAAAGTCTCTACAAAGAGAAAGGATGCACCAAATACAACAACCATTCCTCATTTTTAAAAGGAAAAATTAAGATACACCAAACCTAACAACCATTCCTTACTTAAAAAAAATGAAAAATGTAAAAAAATCCCTCTAATATGTTTTAAATTTTTTTTTTATAAATTTAATCTCAACATTTATGACATGTCCAAAATTAAAGACTAAATTTATAAAAAAAATATATATGTATAATAACTTTTTTTATAAGAACTTTTTTCCTAAAACACACCAAGTGCACTTAAGCCATTAGAAATTTTGACTTCGAGTCTTATATTTATGTTTGGGTCCTAAATTTGTCCAAGATAGAATCTTGGTCCGTTTCTAATAGCTGACTCAAAATCACAGACACTTCATGTAAATGGACTAAATTGTTCTATATAAAAACCAATAACCAATAAGCCTCAAACTAGTGTGTCTTTAATTATTATTTTTTTTGTCATTGTAAAAAATGAACAATAAAGACAATTTAGTCATTTGTTTGACGTGTCAACTAGTGATTTTTGGGATCAAATTCTTAGAGGGGGTCATATTCTAACTCGGACAAACTCAGAACCCGAAGATTTCCATACCTTGAAGGACCATAAAAAGTAAAAACAAGCCGCTGTTATTGACTTGCAAATCTAGGGTTTGTAAGGTTCAAAACTCGTAAAGATACAAAGAAGGTGGACGTTGTGGTGTGAAGATTTCGAAGTCAAATTGGCTCTAGCATACACTGGTACTAGAACTAGCAACAAGACAGGGTTATGATCGACTCTAAGCAGATTAGCGGGGCAAGCCTTGACTAATTTTACCTTAATTAGTTCATAAAATGGATCATTTTTTCAAACTCAAATCTTAATTAATTTGACATTTTATATATAAAAACAAAGAAACGAGGTTGATAAATAATCAATACTACTTATAAAGGGAGAAGGGCTTACTCTCAAAAAAAAATATAAAGGGAGAAGGGCTTGCTACAATGATTTTCGTTGGTTGCCCTCGCCTCTCCTTTTCTAACAATAAAATTAGGCTGATGTTGGATCAACCCCAGTTTAATGTCAGTTCCCCCCAGTGATGGGGTGAACTGCATTTAAACTGGGGGTGATTTATCTTTTTACGGGGTAGATTTAGTTTTATTGTTTTTATTTTTTTAATAGGGTGAACAACATCTAAATAGGAGTTGATTTATAATTTTATGGAGTAGTTTCATTTTTTTTCCTGATTATTTTATGAAATAGTTTCATTTTTTTTTCTTATTATTTTTTAGGCTTTTTTTTAAAGAGATACATTAAGTGAGAGAAAATACAGAGAACAGGTTCAAAAAACAAAGCGAGAATTGAAAAAAAAAAAGGCAAGAAGGCAAAAAAGAAAACTAAGTTGACTCACCACCTTCACCATCCAACCTGATTCTTTTGATTTTAATTTTTTTCATAAGCCAACCAAATTATTAATTATGTTTTCTGATATTTAGAACCCATAGGAAATTATATACAAGGAATTTTTTGTTCCATCCCACACTTTAAATAGACTTTATAAACTTCTGATATGGTTTAAGGATCTATTTTGTAGTAGACATCACATTTACTAAAGGAAACTTTTTGTATCGATTTATATAATTGAATTTTAATTTTAAATACATATATATATATACTAAAAAAAAGCATTTACTAAAGGAAAAGTTATATATATATTTAAAACTAAAAGTAAATATATTTATCACATCAATTGGCAGCATATACTTTTATTTTTATTTTTATTTTTTTTCTGGTTCTTGTTTTTTATGGCAGGGATTTGCTCCCTCTTTTTTGGGGTGAACGGCTATATATTAGGCCTATAAAATAAGGGCAGTTTTAATAATTTTTAAAATTTAAAATTGGGGTCAACAGACACTAAACGGGGGTGGATCCAGAACTACCCTAAAATTAACACTTCGGTTACATCGACGTTTGTGGCCATCTGATGATGATTTAAATTGATTTTTTTCGAACACTATCTACTCATCTATATATAGATCTGATTCAAAACTTTCATTAACTATAATTTATTTTTTCCTTTTTGAAAAATAAAATTAACACTCTAGTTACACTGACGTTTGTTGCCGCTTGATGATGATCTAAATTGATTTTTTTCGAACACTATCTACTCATCTATATATAGATCCGAATCAAAACTTTCATTAACTATAATTTATTTTCTCCTTTTTACTCAAATACAATCCAAGGGTTAATTTTTTGTGCAAATGATTTCCTCATCATTCAAATCAATTAAGTTCAAGATTTGTCTTCAAGTGGAAAATACAAGCAATTTTATTTTTTTTAATAAGAAGGCGCCGCATAATTTGCCAACTCGCTGGCAAAATGAATTTGTTACGCGTAAAACACGTATTAAGGGACGCGCGAAGCGCGTTTGAGAGCCACCACACACATTATATAACGCGTATAGAGTAGATAGAAAGCCAACCGACACGCGCGTAGCGCATGCTAGGGGGCTAGTGGGTCATAAATGTCCAACTCTAACCCTGGTTTGCTTAACTGATAAGTCCAATTAGAATAGAGTTTGAGGGGTGAAGGATAGAGTTGGCCAAATCTGGTTGGGTCATAATTTGCCTCCTCTAAATTGGGTACGCTATCAAAATTGACAGGCTCGCCATCCCTTTCCTCAAAAGCATTACGGGCCCACCCAGCAGGACTGGGAAAGGATCTACAATATTCTCTTCTTCCAATAGAGCACTGTAATGTGGTCCTCAAAAAAGGATCGTTATCAATCTTATTATAACCCATTTGTGGCAAAGTAAACACATGAAGGTACTTTAAGTTGCACCCATCACCCTTCGACACCCTCGGATTCCTTATCCATTTTCCTACGGAAGGACAGACATTTCTCAATTTCTCACCTCAAGTTCCTTTCTTATTTCTGTCCCTTATTATCACTGTTATCAGCAACCCCTTGCCATCTTCAAATTATAGCCTTACTTTCTTATCTATAATTACATATTTAGATACGAAAAATAATTAGCGACTCAGGATTACTTGCTCTGGAGCCCTCTAGGGTTCACTTGAAAGGACTAGCTATTTCAATATCTTATGCTGTCGGGTCACATCCTCTAGGGTTTAAAGCCAAAGCCATATTATTGTGGAAGCAACCAGCGGCCACAATTAATCTGCTTCACATGTACGTATTGGAAGTAAGGAAATGTAGAGCCCGAACCTTTGCAGAGCCAATCTTTCATTTCAACCTAATTAAGCTTGTGTTGTGAATAAAAACTTGGGTGAAACTTTCAATTTTCCTACAACAAATCAAATGTATGCAGCTAAGGAATCAATCAAGTAATAAGTATATGTCCAACTCTGTCTATTATTTAGCTGTTCAAGTGTTATATTTAGATTTGTCAACGGGTTAGGGTTAAGATCGATTTTAGGCGGATTTATGGGTCAAAATTGGTCAAGCTTAATCTTGACTTGTTTATTAAATACGTCAATTTTTCAAACTCTAACTAGTTTGACATTTTTTATTTTTCCATATAAAACAAATAATTAAGTTAAGGTCGACCCTAACTCTAACAAGATTCTGGAGTAACGGGTTGCGGGTCGCGGGTCATGGGTCGAGGGTCGCGGGTCGAGTTAGGGTAGGGTTGGCAGGTCATAAGTCATTGTCAAGTTTACCATCCAAAGATTAGACTCTTAAGTTGAATATACAAAATGGCACACTCTGTCCCCTAAGGCCATCCACAACGGTCCAAGGGTAAAAACTAAATTTGGCTTACCAAATTTACCCAGCATTTCAAAGTAACACAGTGAAAGAAAATTAAGTTTGTAAAAAAAATAATAATAAAAAACTATTTTAAGGACATGACCGTCATTTAAAAAAAATTAACAAAAACAAAAGACTACCTCTAGGGACACTGTCGGAATTTTAGAATTATTTTTTTAAATGACGCTTGTGTCCTAAAAATATTTTTTTTTTATATTTTTTTAAATGATCAGACGCCCTCCCCCAAGCCGCCACTCCCTCCCCCCTACCTGCCCTATTCTCAGACGCCCTTCTTCCCACCCGTCCGAGATCAAACGCCCCTCCCCTCTCACTGGCTATAAAATTTGCAGATTCAAATGCAGGCTCCCAAATTTAGCTTGGGAAAGAAACTTGTAGAGTCGGTTTCGAGATTTGGACTACTCAAGTGTGTAATAATTAATGCAAATTTGTTGTTATAAGAGTAGTAACTCAATGCTAACAAAAATAGAATCCAAATCTAAACTGTTAACAAATCAGACCCTACTAATTTTGTTATTGATGATCCAGAGTCCAGATCATTCATGCCGTTGATGGTTTTCAAAATTCACACAACAAAATTCTCAAGATTCACACAATATAATGATCAAACTTAACCCAAAGCTTCAATTTCCAAAACCAAAATCTGTATAAAAATAATGTAAGTAATTAAACATCAAACAAAAAAAAAACACCTTCTCTTTCGGGTCACCTTACCCTAACCCCAAACACACGCTTTCACTTTCACCCAGTACTATCTTTATATTTACAAAAACACCCTCACCCACTGAGAACACAAAAACGAAAACCCTAATTAGAGTTACTGTTTCTGTTATTAAACAGTTAACTTTTGCAAGTCTTCATAACTAGTACTTCCCTTACAGTTACCGTTACCGTTACCGTTACTGTCGTTATCTCCTTGCCAAGACCAAACAATGTCTTTCAGAGCGGGTCTAACACAATCCTCATAGAATTTGGCGTATTCTAACGAATCTCCGGATGATTTTGAAAATTCCACAATCGCTACTTCCGGCGCAACTTCAAACACCTCCGCCGTAACCAACAATTTCCCTTTACGTCCTTCTTCTGAACATTGCATCTTTACCTTAAAATCCTTCACTTTGCCAACCCTAAATCTCAATCCTTTCGCTACGGATTCTAATTTCGCCATGATCGTTGAAGCAGAAAATTTTGAAGTGAACATCGATCGTGTTTTTCTCTTGTTCTCGAACAAACTCGATAGATCAAATCCAGATGACATCGTTGAAATCAATTCAAAAGCATTAAAGAAAGCCGGTGTCGCCGAAGAAGATTTTGAAGGTGATGCCGAAGATTTTGATGATGATTTGACTCCTGATCCTCCTTTAATCTCCTCATTTTCTTCTTCAAATTTGAATGGACTTCCGATTGTACAAGCGATCGGTCGAGTAAATCCTTTTTGAAACCAAGGAACTTTCATTATTGCTTCGATTGAAATTCGTTTCTCTGGATCAGCAACTAACAATTTCGAGATCAATCGCTTTGTTTCGTGAGAAAACCAAGGTGGAGAAACATATTCTGCCCTAAAAACCTTCCGATACATCGTCATGATGTTCTCATCTTGAAACGGAAGAAATCCTGCAAGCAAAACGAACAAAATCACTCCACAAGACCAGATATCGGCTTTCGATCCGTCATAACCTTTCTTCCTTAAAACCTCTGGAGCTACGTACGCCGGAGTTCCACACTGAGTATGAAGTAATCCGTCGATACGTAGTTGTTCAGGAAGAGCAGATAATCCAAAATCAGAGATCTTGAGATTTTCGTTTTCATCCAAGAGTAGATTCTCTGGTTTCAAATCGCGATGAGAAACACCTCTGCTATGACAGAAATCAACAGCAGAGATTAATTGCTGAAAATATTTCCGAGCAAGATCTTCTTTGAGTTTTCCTTTTGCGACTTTGGCGAAAAGTTCGCCGCCTCGAACGTATTCCATGACGAAGTAGATTTTCCCCTTTGTAGCCATAACTTCTTTAAGTTCCACAACGTTAGGATGACGAACAAGACGCATAACAGAGATTTCTCTCTTGATCTGCTCCATTAAACCTTCTTTCTTCACTTGATCTTTGTTGATTACTTTAATGGCGACGCTTTCTCCAGATCTAAGATGTTTTCCGTAGTGGACTTTCGCAAAAGTCCCCTGCCCTAATAATCTTCCCATCTCGTATTTACCGAACAGAACATTTCTCTGACCGCCATTTTTATGCTGTCCCTGATCCTCCATCTCTGATTGGCAACTTAATATCATAAGAAATGAGAAATTATTGGAAGAGGATTCAGGAGGGTTTTAGGGTTTAATTGGACGGAGAAAGAGAAATTTTCAGGTTTTTGAATCCATAAACGAATGTTATTGTTATGAGAACAGGAATCCAGGAAAGGATTCCGGAAAGATTAATTGACATGATGATCAATTTGAGAATTGTTTTAGAGAGAGAAAATGGTGTAGAGAGAGTGTTGTTTAGAGAGAGAAAGTAAGAGAGCGTTTTGTTTTTGTTTATTGGTGGAAGCCCAGAAGGAGCGTCTCAGAGCCATTGAGAGCACCTGGTTTTGGTTTCTCTCTGGGCTCTGAGAGGGAGGATTCGAGCACCTAGAAATATCTCAATATAAATAATTGGAAACATTACATGATAACACGTGGATGTGAACCTTTTTAAAGGTTTCTTGTGCGGTTTTGTTAACCCACTTGTAAAGTGGGTCACGAAGACCACATGATGCTAATTAAAGGATTTTAGAAGGTCAACTGCAGAAGCATTCTGACTTCGGAAGGCCGTCAAAGTCCTTTACCCAGTGGGTACTCAATACCCAATTTATGTGGACCAACAAAATCGAACTGTCACGAAACTGAGTCTTTGCTCGGAAGGAAATCTAACCATGATTCAAAATTCGACACGTGGTCCCATAAGATTGGTTCCCTTTTTAATTCTGTTGTTTATCTTGTTCACCCGCGGGTGATACAAACACAACCGAATCCGTCGGATGGTGTACGGTCAACTACATAATTCTTTGAGTTAATAACATCCTAGGACTTGCATTATGTGTTTTGTTCACCCGCGGGTGAACAAATTCTCACACCAACAAAGCAAAGCTGTATAATCGTGTGGCAAAGCGTATTTGCCCTTTCATCATGGGAGAGATCACATTAGTTTTGGAAAATACTAAATTTACTCCATTTTCTTATCGCAAACTTTACTATCTAGTCATCCCATGGTTCTAAAATAATATCATACCTCTCGTGATTTGCGTCATTTCTAAATTGATGCAAATACCCTCATAAATAGTCTTTGCATGAAGGTTTACAGTACACTTTGCAGTAAGTGTAGCATCACCGTTAGTTTATAGGTCATCTCCTAGTGGCTCATTTAATACCTACTTTATTTTTACATTTTACTTGTATTTCTATGCGGATATATATATAGAGACAAATGATTTTTGGACCGATCATTGTACAAAACTCATGTCTTACATTTATGTGGTAGGGTGGGACCTACCACTTTTTCCCTTCCAAAAATATTTTTACGGGATTTTCAACTTATATGGTAGTGAGGATCGCCTATGCCACATAAGCATCAAACATTTCCAAAGCACTTTTGTTCTAATTGTTAAAAAAATTTAGTAAGAATTTTCTTATTATGTTAAAATTAGATAAATTTTACCAACTCAAATGCTCAGACTCTTAAGAGTGTTGAAGGGCTAGGTGAACTCATGATCCAGTATAGAAAGAAAGAAATGGTACCCATATTAGGTCAGCAATTTTGAAGTGTTAATGCTTTGGCTTTGCCAGCCGATCAAGATATAAAAAAAAAAAAAAATTAGATTAGGTTTTAGAGTCAAAAGGGGATTGAAAAACTACTTTAGACCGGTTAATATGACAAAACACCACATTAGAAATTGACATAAAAATTGGCTCCTTATAAAAGTCTTAGGATCATCGAGATTATCATTATAAATTCTTTTTGACAAAAAGTTTCAGAAATATTTAAATAACAAATAATTTTTCACACTGCTCAAAATTCTTAAGAATCTTCCTTGAAGCTATTGGCCGACTAAAGAACGGTTTAAACTTTTAAACTAATCTTTTTCTCATTTTTTTTAAAAAAAAGAGAAAAACTAGATGGGCTTTACATGTCCGGGGAAGGCCTCCCCGATATATCATCGACCAAAAAGGTGCGCTATTCAATCAAAAGGTTTTAAATTTTAATCTAATCTCTGTTCTTCTCTTCTATAATTTAGGAAGTCCGCAAATAGATACAAAGACATAGATACGACACGACACATGCACAATACTAAATCTAAAAAAAATAGAACACTAATATAGTAAAAATATATAATTAAATAATATATTTTTATTAAAAATTTATTCTATAGATGAAATTTTGCAAAGAACTCTAAAAAATTCTTTGCGCAAAAGAATTTCGACAATAAAGAAAGATAAATAAACACAAAAAATATTCCTGTGTCATATTTTGTTTTATTTTTTGAACAAATTCACAAAAAAAATCTCATTAAACATATATTTGAAGTGTCTATCGTGTGTCTGTATGTCGGATACGTGTTCGACTTGGACACGGAATCCCAAATGAAGTTTTTGTGCTTCATAGTCTATAAAAAAGTTCGGGTTAATTTTTAAGGTTAAAATTTTTATTATTATTAAAAAAATTAAGAAGTGAAATATTTTTAATTAAAATGTTAAATAAAAGTGATAGATTTATGGATACCCTTGAGTGTAGGCTACAACTAATAGGCTACAACTAATAAAAAACTTAAGTGTCAGAACCTCGTCAAACTCCATGGTGTCTGTTTCACAAAATAAAAATATGAGACTTCTAGTAAAAGATATCGAATAAGGAAAATTTTCTTAAAATAGTAAAAATATAATTTTTGTCTTCCAAAGACAAAATTTAGTAGAAAAACAGCATTAACTAACTGCGAAATGTTAGTGTTGGTTGTTGGGTCGTTTTGCATCAGACTAAATCCTAGGCAACTATTTTGTACAACCAACACATAACCATTGAGCCCACTAGTAGGTGGCTCATCGATCATATGGTAGGATTCCTCGTGATGCGATTCAATAATTCGAGCCGTAATCCTCCTTTTTAGTTCCACTTAATGTACCAAATTGTTGCTATTGTGTTTGTCACGTGTGACATAAGAAATGGTTTGGCCGACGATTATAAGCTGTTGGAATTTTTTGTTTGAATTGCCAGGAATAGGCTTTGAATAAAAAGTATAATCTAATGAGCCTAAGAAACAGTTTTTTTTTTTCAATAATAATAAGTCTAATATATATTCTTGCCTAGAATCTTATTGAGACATGGTGGTATGGAGGGTCCATATGTAGACGATCTAAGACCAGAAAATTTTTTTTTGTGAGAATATTTTTCTCATCATGTACATCATTTTTACAAAAATTCTGTTAATTTTAAAACTTCTAATTATCTAATAAAAGTTAATTTAAAATGAACTGTCAATTGTTATCAGGATAATCTTTTTACAGTTGATTGATAAGATTAGAATATTTAGTATAAACTAGAATTTTATGTGAAGATGGTTTACATTGTAAAGAGAACATCCTCTTGTTGAGAATAGTCCTACATGAGAAGATGAATGCTTTACAACCAAATATATAAAGATGATAGACTACTAAACTCATTGCCAATTAATTTTGAGTTGAATGCCAATAAACTTAATAACGAAGACCTTGGATCATCTTTATGTAAACCTTACAAGACATAACACCATGAGTATGCTCCATAAGAGTAGAGTTATTGAATCTTTAATTTGTTACCCAATAAGCAACTATATAATGCAGAGTTTTGTGAATAGTTGTCCATGACCGCCCTAATTAGTATATATTAAAGATTCAGGATTGGGGACGTGCATAAATAGACATGGTCCATGTGAGGGCCTACTTGGAGCTAATCTGACGGTGTAACGATTATTTCTTCATCATGTAGATTATCTTCATATAAAATTTATTCTGATCTAAAAATTTCTAATTCCATCAAATATTATCTTAAAGTTAATTATAAAAATATAAGGCTGATCATAAATCACACAACTTTTAATTGAGTTAAAAGTTTTAAAATGATATAATTTTTGATGAAAAAGATTTTTTTAATAAGATCATCTATAGGATTTATATGATATATACATTATTATCATCGGAATATGAGTGATAGACCTTGCATGGAAAAAAAAAAGACGGAGAGGGCAAGTTTTTTTTTTATATGCATGGACCGTCCTCGGTGTACGTTAGCGCGATACAAAAAAAACGAATAAACCCTATGATGAATAATGGCCCTACACGTTAGGAAACCCCATCTAATGAATTTTAACATAAAAATGGCCATAACTTTCAAAATATAGATCGGATTTGAACAAAATTTATACCGTTGGAAAGCATTTTTTAAGAACTTTAAAATAAGACAAGACATGAATATCAAATTCAAAAAAAAAGCCAAAAAAACCCATTTATAAAGATAATAACTCAAATAATTATACGCAAATTATAATTGGACATAGTTGCCAAAGCAGCTTTTATACTTTTATTATGCAATCTGTTTGCATGGAAGCTTAAAAAAATGTAGATGCTCAAAAGTATGCAAAATAACTTATGCAAAGCATGTAAATTACAACTTGCATACGTTTTTATGTATTCAATCTGCTTGTATAGTCCAGTTACGAAGTTTTTTTTTCTTTGAATTTTATTATTTTCTGGTCTTATTTTGAAGATCTTGTAAAATAATTTCCAAAAATATAAATTTTGTCAAAAATTAATTTGTAGATTAAAAATTATAGAAATTTAAATTTTAAAAATAATTATTTTCTCTCACCGCCATGTCACTACTTTCCGCAAGGAAAAATATATAGACTCCACACTTTAAACAAATGGGAGGGTAATTTAGGTATAAAAACTTTGTTGTTTTAAAATAAAAATAAAAACTAATTACCTTCTTTACAAAATGCAAAAAAAAAAAANAAAAAAAAAAAAAAAAAAAAAGATTGACAATGTTTATAATTCAAAATAAGTCTATCCTCTCTATCAATGGCAGAGCTACCATATGCTCAGTGGGGGCAGTTGCCCCCACTCAAAATTTATTTAAATCTCATATTTTATATATAGTTTGTTCAAAGTTATTTTATATATTTTGACTTAACTCAAAATAAAATCCTTTACCTGGGTATTTGACTTAACCCATGGGTAAGATTGTAGATTAATTTTGATTGAAAGTCCTTTTTCTCCTGGAAAATCTACTTTCACTCATTTTTTTTTCTAACCCACTTAATGTTTACACTCAGCATACACTAGACTCGAGCTAGACGGAGATGATCATACGACTGATTTTTGTGGAGATAATCTTCTCACTATGTAGATCTTCTTAATATAAAATTATATCATTCTAAAACTTTTAACCAAACTAAAAGATGGTTAAAAATTATCGGCAAAATAAATGACTCAAATTAAAATCTAGATCAACTTTGGATGATCCAAGGCCTATTTTTTTTTAATATGATCTATTCACTATGTAGGTCATCCTAAAAGAATCATATCATTCTAAAAATTTTAACAAAAGTTGGTTGAAAATTAACGAAACGTTGGATCAAATTTTAAATGAGATTAAAAAATTTAGTTTATGAAAGGATGATCTAAATGTTGAAAAGATATCTTTCTCACAAGAAAAATAAAGTCCTTGAATCATCTCCATGTGAACCCTACAAACTGGTGTAAATAGGGTGTAAAAATATATGGATGTTAATAAATTAAAAGTGGCATGAAATAGAATTCTCTTTTTTTTATTTGACCCCCACTCAGTTAAAATCCTGGCACCACCCCTACTCTGTATTAAATCTCCCCAAAAAAAAAAAAAAAGGTTCCAACTCAATATTGTGTATTATCATCTATGGTCAAATCGAGTTTAGTTATGATTATTAAAGTATCGGTGGATCCCATCCATTTCAAGATGTTGAAATCTTAAATCGTACTGCAAAGAAGATTATGATGCGATGAATGTAAATTCATAAGTGTGGTGAGACCCACACCCTCACAGACAGTACGATGCATGGTGCATATATAATTAATAATTATATAAAATCGTACTGCAAAGAAGATTATGATGCTAGAATGTATACACATTTTGGGGGATTTACATCCTTGAGGTGGATGGTAGTCCATACTTTGAAATTTGGGAAAAACGAAACTCGAGGAGGTGATTCAAATCACGAGAGGATAATGCCCATACCATGGGTTTGAGAGAAGAAAATCCCCCAAAATGTACGTACTTTTCATTTTTCCCTCCATAGATATTGTTGTTTTTGGATGGTTCATTGGTTTCTCCTTGACATCACACGTAGCTTAAGAATAATATAATTTTGTTGAGATTCTCTGGTGGGATCTCATGATACAGCATCCACTTAATACTGTACTCCATCCAGTAGAAATATTTCTCTAAAATATATAATTCCCTTTGATCTAGGTTTCAGGAATATAAACTTGGCCTAATTAAGTGTAAAGGTAAGTAAATAGAGTGTGAAGTGGGAGGGAAAACAAAAGCAGGAGCTGAGCGCCAGAACACCCAATTAAAAATTATCTATGGTTCTAGAGTTCCTCTGAAGTAAAATCGTAGGAATGCAGTTAAGGAGCACGAGCAAAATTTTAGAGTAAGAGTGTCACCTCGTTAGAATGGCTCTAGTTTTTTAGATTTAAGGACCTCTTTGTTCACTCTAGCAGGCCTTTGCAATTACAGATGCAAACCAAACTTTGCAATTACAAATGCAAACCTATCAAAAATGCGAACCAAAAACATATACATAGTCGTTGTTGAGAATAGTTCCACGTATGGAAAGATGAAAATCTTGCAATCTAATATATAAAGATCCTGAACCACTCTATTTATTATCAATTAGTTTTGAGTTGGATGCTCCAAATAGACTATGCAAATTAGTGTTAACATATTGATCTGACTATGAAAACAGTTACAGTCTGGTCCCCACAAAATTCCTTCCTAAAATCTCCCATCTAAACAGACTGTAAATTACATATTCTAAGGGTGTTTCTATTTAAAAAGGAAGGATTAATCATACAAAACTGTTGGGGAAAATAGGGTCTAGATTAAATTGTGCAGCGGAAACAAATAACTATTTTTCCTTCACAAGATCACATGAGGATGCATGAATTAAAACAATAACTTGAAGATCAGATACATACCGTTTAAACGCTTGCATGTAATCACAGATCTTCCTCCTACGTTCTGGATCAGTCGTCGAAAACCCGAAAAGATACAGCAACTGTATTTCGGCCATAACTCTCTAACGGTTGATCCGATTCGCCTAGATGATATATGCTTTTTGTAGGAAATCGAATTTTCTACAACTTTGCGTGAAATAGCGAATCTCCAATTCTGCTCCGAAAAGCCTCAAAACGCGATTTTAAATTCTGACGGGAATATATTACGAATTTTGGGTTTCTAAAACCATAAAGGTCATAACTTGAATTCTAAATTGGGAGAGAGTTTTAGATACACAAGTTAGGGTGGGCTATCTTATGAACCCTATCTCTATTTATAGAGAAAGACTCTCTTCCCATATCTTTAGCTCCAAGTTAGGTCCATATGGGCCCCACTTACTTAAGCTTTTGATTTATTACTTTGAGGTCCATATATCTCATATAATTCTCAAATAATAAATCTAATTGCAGTTAAGTCCACTAAATAACTGCAACTGAATACTCTCAAGTAAATGAATATTATTCAGAAGCCCTTCACTCGTTATACCAGCAAATAGTCCCTCCACTTAACTGATATTCGTAATATACACCAAGGTAACATTAACTATTAATGTCAGCACCTTTCGAGTAATTACATCTTAGTCCTTGCCTGCCATATCATACCATTATAATTATTCTAATAATCCAATAAACATTTTATAGGATCACTGCGCAGTCTAG
Source organism: Macleaya cordata (assembly GCA_002174775.1). Lineage (NCBI taxonomy): Eukaryota > Viridiplantae > Streptophyta > Magnoliopsida > Ranunculales > Papaveraceae > Macleaya > Macleaya cordata. The sequence continues at coordinate 192,677 of MVGT01000855.1, read as the reverse complement.
AATAATTAATACTTTTGATTAGGCTCTTAAGGGAATATCATTTCGGTGTGGATTCCTTATTGACACAAAGTAATCCCACTAAGTGATTTCGATCACCCAACCTACCCAGAATATTGGATCACGTTTGCGTTGTCTGACCTCACTGTTTGGTAGATCAAAGTGAGTAGAAACCAACTTGTAAGGTATACTATGCTCTCAGGATTTAGGACATTTGCAATTAGCAAGTTTTACAGAATCTTTTTATGTGCTGACAATAACATAAAAAGTATTCTGTCTGACCTGTTCAGTGTATTCTTAATACACCAACACACTGACTTAGAGTCGCCACTCTAGTGATGGAGATACATCACCCTATAATATAGAAGTCTAGTGTATTATAGTCTTATCAGATGAATTGTTCAGATTCATCACTGACTATGAACTATACAAGAATATAAGGAACCAGTAAATTACATCTCTCCATGTATGAACACTTCATACAAATAATTTACTTACAACATCATCTTGTGAACAACACTTAATCCATCATATGAATAAAGTAATAATATAGTATCATGCTTATTAATAAATATAATTTATCAATGTTATCAATTTAAATTGTTTTAGGGCATAAACCCCAACAATCTCCCACTTGCACTAAAAGAATTTAATGTCACAATAGCTACTTATCTTCTGAGAATAAGATTCGTATGTGACACTTGTTTCATCAGCATGAAACCTTCATCTGTAAGTATTCTCATCAGCATGAGAATCAAAACTACCAAGCAGAGCTTTAGAGTAGAGGTTCTACTAAGTTTCTTACAAATACAACCTTGGCTAACCATCTCGCCTAAACAAAGTCTTTGGCATCCGTGGTAGACACTCTCCCACTCGATGATATCCACCAAGATATCTAGAAATAGAATTTCCAGATCTGAATCTGACACAAGGTCAGAATTAATGCAACCAATTATAACACTAACATTTGGACTATTTTGTAACTCCGAATCCAACTGAGATTATCTAAGTCATGCTTTACAGCTCTATAAATCTCAGTACCAAAACTCGACAAATGTTAGCTGACTAAGCCCACCTGTAAGACAAATATCTGATTTTTGTCACTTGCACTTTATGTGAGAGGCTTCCTATTACATAAGCATAGGGAACTGCCTTTCAATTTACTTCCTTTATCAATGTCTATATGACAAAGATTCCAAAAGAGTAATACCACAGAAACATTTTCTATGGAACAGTGCATTCCAAACAAAATCGGTATATTATTGACCCTTACAGTTTTGAGATAGACTAATACTCTAGTTAGCTGATCTAGCAAGGCTTGATCACTAGAATGAAAGAATTTCTCAAAAAGTTCTTTTACATTAACGTCCATTAGATAACCAAACCTTAATAACATTTCAGGTATCATTATAAATGATCATTATGTCATTACTATATAGCTATGGAAACACTATTACTTACTATCCACATCTTATACATAGCCCATCCATATTTAATTAAAATCAACTAACTTGATTTTCTAATTAAATCGGATGCATCAACTTCGAGACATCTACTTCTGTAATAAATGTACAAAGTACTCATGGCCTACTGTAATGAACTTTATCTGGCTTGATTGCAAATGCCAATGTCAATATGCCTCTTGGGAGGATAATATCAACATTATTTGCGATCTAAGAAAATTCTGTTAATTTAATCAAGACTGCCAATGATGTGGTCACAGCAAGTCTCTTTAACGGTCAATCAGAATTTCTTATTCCTTGTAAACTCTTCATCCAATAGTTTTAATATTAGATGAAAGTTTTACAAGATCCCAGACTCGATTAGAATCCAAAGATTCTTCTCTTATCACAACAGTTAACCATTGTCTCGAAATAAATTAGCATTTTCATAGTTTCAGGGACTGAATTCTCATCCTCCAAGAATAAGATCAATTGGGTTCTTGTGAAACCCTCCCACTACGATAAAGTCCCTATGTATTCTAAAATTGAATAACGTAATTCTTGTGTCTCAGCTTTATATCCTGGTGTCAACTTATGCAGTATTCTTAAGAATGTAACTTTTCTCTGTAAACACAAACTCCTTTTGCATACCTATAAACAGATACGCTTCTGCTCTTGACTCTGATTTGTCATCCATTCTAAGACAGGATAAATTGTTCATATGGGCTTGGGCCCAAATTACAATTTTCTTGTCGAAGAACCTGACGATTCATAAGTTAAAAACGGAAGGCTACTAACTGTTACCCAAGGTATATGTCAGAAGAAAGTAATGAATTATAATCCACCATAGATTTCATCGTATCCAGTGCAGATTCTGTATCTTCACTTATTACACCATTCTACTGGAAGAATCCAAGTGTAATAAATTGGTTCTCAACTTAGTATGTACCATATAAGTCAAAAGGGTGTTTGCCATTTACGATCATATCGAATGACGAAACTTACCTCTTAATTTTTTATGGTTCCACATACAACAATGAGTACCTAAACAAGTCAATCACTAAAACCTTCTACCTTCCTTTCAAAGGAACTCTTAATCACTAAACTCTGAATCGTATTCAGATTAAAGTGACTAAGTTTATAGATTTTAGCGATAACTTGAAATAACTGAAGAAACAATTTATTCAACGAATTCCAAGAAAAATAATTCATCCAAGTGTAATGAGAAAAGCTAAGGATTATTATCAATGTACAACTACGAATGTCATCTAATGCATTCTTAATAAAACTTAATGAGAACAGATGGACTGTATACCTATTCTTGTAAAGATATAATACAGTCAATCATGTTTTCATATTTTATTCCGTACACGATGATAATCATTGAGACTTCTACTTTACGAGTATCCTATTTTGCCGTATTTAGAAACACTTTCTATTTGGCATCATATTACTTTTCCTATACTTACCATCTCGATAGGATCAACCTTAGGAATTACTGGGTACTTCTTCTTTGGTTTCATGTCATAAAGACATACACAAAGATGATTATCTAGTTTTATGATCACCGGAATACAACTTGAATGTTTTCCACTTTTTCATGAAAAGTGTGTAGAGGAATCTACTCGGAAAACAAATCTAGTTAGGCTCTAAGGAACTACAATGTCCCAGCATATCAGGTATATGCTGACTAATTGATGTTCCTACACCTCATAGTGTTCATATAACTTTTCGTTATCTGTCAAACAGAACGATTCTGATCCCCAACCTTTCCTATAATGTCACTAGTAAATGTAAAGTACCGATGTTAGTGTTATAACACTTAGACATCAACTTTTCACCTACTTATGACATTTTTCCAATCAGTTCCTGGTAATAATAGGATTCCGTAAATCCTGGATACACAGTCTAAAGTACATAAAGTACTTTACTGCATTTAATGACAGTTATCTAATTCGCATCTAGTCCACATGATTTATGTCAAATTTATTGGTTTACATTTAAAATGTGTTACAAGTGAGAACTATTGAACTACTAAGCATGAAATACTAAAACAACATGAGTTTGAAAAAATTTTAATTTATAGTAGTTCCCTCTAATTACTATAAATATCGGATAACTGATTGTGTATACAGACATCAATCCTATGGGATATCTGTATGTATACCAAAACAGTTGAAATCCCATTTCATCAAAAGAACCTATCCTGACATCTCATGTCAAAGTTGTTTTGACATCCGATTTTGTTCTGACCCCTAAATTAATGACAAATCCTCGTTCCTATGGGAAGCGTTCTTTATTCATCATTTAGTTAAGTGTGGTCCACCATCTCAGTTCAGAATGCTAGAAGATATAGAAACAGTCTCCTATGGGAGATCTCTTTCTACACTCTAGTCCGAATACCGTGCTTATTAAAGCAATCCAAGCCAATAAGCTGCTAGGATGTACTATTCCTATGGGCATTAGACCCCTAGCCTTATTCTTGGACCGATGGTGGAGGGTCGTGGGATTGTGTTTCCATGAACACAATCCCTCTCCCACTTAATTAATTAAAATGAGAGATATATTTTAGAGTTTTAGAAAAAATGTGCATTTGTGTAAAGTCTATTATATTTCTATACATATAATGTACAATATAAAATTACACATTAATAAACATCTAATGTTAATAATTCAACACATATTTCTAAAAACTAATACATACAAACTATACATTTAATGCATATATCTATTGTATGTAATTATACATCTCATGTATATAATTCAGAGCATTAAAGTGTTGCATACATCACATGTATCAACTAAGTCCATATACATCACATGTATATCGTATAAGGAGTTCTCAATTATTTAATTGATTGATCAATAGATTCGTAACCATAAAATTCTATCACATAGAGCTTGTACACGATTCATCACATCTAGGGATTAATTGGGTGCTTGGATTATCCATTTCAGTAAAATAAACCTTTTAAAATACTTTTTAAAAATAAAACCCTGAAGAAAAACTATTTTTCCTCAATATCTGCCAAAAACAGATTGTACACTGACATAGAATGGACCGGCAAGGGCAAGTACCGACTCTGGTCTAACAAGCCGGAGTCAAAAGTTGAAAAACAGTTTTTCAGGGTCTGGGTCGGTCTGGTTCGGATCGATTTGAGTTGCTTGACTAGTCTGACTTAGGTTGAGTCGCCTGACTAGTCTGACTCGGATAGAGTCGCCTGACTAATCTGACTCGGTTTAAGTCGTACGAGTCAACTCTGATCAATTGTAAACCCTTGGTCAATTGACAAACTGGTTAGGTCAGCAATTAACTGGGTCAACCCTTACTGGTTGGTGGGTAATTTTCTGGTTGAACCATCTGGGTCAGGTTGACCCGATTCGCCCCGTTTGGTTCTATTTGACTTGGTCTAGCTAAGCTGCATCGGTATGACCTTTTGTGAGGAGCACTGGATCATACTTGTATACTACACACGTTCACAGCACACATGTGTGGCACAACAAAGTACTACACTCATGCGCACGTGTGGACCGTACACGCACCAGCTCCCACTACACAACATCACACACATACATCAAGCATGTGTACCGCACACACGTATGATGCATAGATACACCACACACATGCACACACGTGCGCTCCATATATGCCACAACCTTGTTGGACCACGGACTAACTCACAGGTTGAACCATGTGGTATCCGATCTGGTCTAGTCGGGTTGATATGCGAGTTGAATGGGTTAGGTCGATCTGACCTGCGAGCTGACCCACGGGTTGGACCGTGAGTCCACGGACCGAGTAAACGAGTTTGGATATTAGGTTATCGGGTCAGCAATTTTGGTCAGGTTACCGGGTTGTCGGATCGGGCCAACGGGTCTGTACATGGGCGACTAGGTAGGGTCATTGGTTGGAGTGAACCAACCAAACAGTCCCTAACAATGTCCACATCCAAACACCTCCTAACCCAAATCCTTATACCCTAACCTATCCCAAAATAACTTATCTTAACTCAATCCAAACATTCCTTAAGAAAAAACTCTTTTTCTTAATTATGCCTAGCCAAACAACACTTAAGAAAAAACATTTTTTCCTTAATATGTCAAACCAAACAACACTTAAGAAAAAACATTTTTTCCTTAATATGTCAAACCAAACAACACTTAAGAAAAAACATTTTTTCCTTAATATGTCAAACCAAACAACACTTAAGAAAAAATATTTTTTCCTTAATATGTCAAACCAAACAACACTTAAGAAAAAACATTTTTTCCTTAATATGTCAAACCAAACAACACTTAAGAAAAAACACTTTTTCCTTAATATGTCAAACCAAACAACACTTAAGAAAAAACACTTTTTCCTTAGTATGTCAAACCAAACAACACTTAATTGCTAATGGGTCGCCCCTTAACAGTTACTGGATTTCCCCTTAACAGTCAATGGGTTACCCCATAACAGTTCGTGGGTTACCCCATAACAGTCAGCAGGTTACCCCTTAACAGTTCTGGGTTACCCCATAGTAATTAGCAGGTTACCCCATAACAGTTCTGGGTTACCCCATAGCAATTAGTAGGTTACCCCATAACAGTTCGTGGGTTACCTCATAACAGTTTCAGGTCACCTCATAACAGTTTTGAGTTGCCCCATAACCGTTCTTGGGTTACCCCATAACAGTTCGTGGGTTACCTCATAACAGTTTCAGGTCACCTCATAACAGTTTTGAGTTGCCCCATAACCGTTCTTGGGTTACCCCTTAACAGCTAATAGGTCAACCCTTAACCAAAACTATTACAATAGCATTAAAACTTTAACTATTAAAGTTCTGATGTTATCAAGAAATAGCCTGGTTGTATCAAACCTAATAATAACCAAAATTTATAACATCACAACTATATCTCATATTGCTCTGACGTTAACAAAATTACCTGGTTATATCAAACCTTAATTAAAACTCTTAATTAAGAAATCTTTTAATTAGAAACTCTATTTAATTAATTAAACACTTTAACTAATTAAAAATTCTAATTAAAACTTTCTTTAATTAAACAATTTAACCAAAGAAACCCTAAAACTAACCCATGACTCCTTGCCTTTTTTTTTTTTATTATTTTATAAAACCTTTTCCTGAATCAAAATAAAATTAATAAACAAGAACTACTAATTTTTGTTAAACCGATTAAAACACACTTTTAATCCTTTTCTTTTTTGAAAAATTTAGAAACCCTTTCTTTTGGTCAAGAACAACAAGAATACTATTTTCTTTTTCTTGGATCCCAATCTAATCTTTGTGTACAGACCTTTTACCAAAAATTAATCCAACCCTTATCAATCTCATTGATATAAATTTAATCCCTAAGTATTTTGGATCAATCAAACCCTTAAATAATCAGGAACAACCTTAAATAAAAAGATTTCATGTAATAATTCATGCAGTGCCTCAAGCCTGCTCTGATACCACTGTTGGGGAAAATAGGGTCTAGATTAAATTGTGCAGCGGAAACAAATAACTATTTTCCCTTCACAGGATCACATGAGGATGCATGAATTAAAACAATAACTTGAAGATCAGATACATACCGTTTAAACGCTTGCATGTAATCACAGATCTTCCTCCTACGTTCTGGATCAGTCGTCGAAAACCCGAAAAGATACAGCAACTGTATTTCGGCCATAACTCTCTAACGGTTGATCCGATTCGCCTAGATGATATATGCTTTTTGTAGGAAATCGAATTTTCTACAACTTTGCGTGAAATAGCGAATCTCCAATTCTGCTCCGAAAAGCCTCAAAACGCGATTTTAAATTCTGACGGGAATATATTACGAATTTTGGGTTTCTAAAACCATAAAGGTCATAACTTGAATTCTAAATTGGGAGAGAGTTTTAGATACACAAGTTAGGGTGGGCTATCTTATGAACCCTATCTCTATTTATAGAGAAAGACTCTCTTCCCATATCTTTAGCTCCAAGTTAGGTCCATATGGGCCCCACTTACTTAAGCTTTTGATTTATTACTTTGAGGTCCATATATCTCATATAATTCTCAAATAATAAATCTAATTGCAGTTAAGTCCACTAAATAACTGCAACTGAATACTCTCAAGTAAATGAATATTATTCAGAAGCCCTTCACTCGTTATACCAGCAAATAGTCCCTCCACTTAACTGATATTCGTAATATACACCAAGGTAACATTAACTATTAATGTCAGCACCTTTCGAGTAATTACATCTTAGTCCTTGCCTGCCATATCATACCATTATAATTATTCTAATAATCCAATAAACATTTTATAGGATCACTGCGCAGTCTAGAATAATTAATACTTTTGATTAGGCTCTTAAGGGAATATCATTTCGGTGTGGATTCCTTATTGACACAAAGTAATCCCACTAAGTGATTTCGATCACCCAACCTACCCAGAATATTGGATCACGTTTGCGTTGTCTGACCTCACTGTTTGGTAGATCAAAGTGAGTAGAAACCAACTTGTAAGGTATACTATGCTCTCAGGATTTAGGACATTTGCAATTAGCAAGTTTTACAGAATCTTTTTATGTGCTGACAATAACATAAAAAGTATTCTGTCTGACCTGTTCAGTGTATTCTTAATACACCAACACACTGACTTAGAGTCGCCACTCTAGTGATGGAGATACATCACCCTATAATATAGAAGTCTAGTGTATTATAGTCTTATCAGATGAATTGTTCAGATTCATCACTGACTATGAACTATACAAGAATATAAGGAACCAGTAAATTACATCTCTCCATGTATGAACACTTCATACAAATAATTTACTTACAACATCATCTTGTGAACAACACTTAATCCATCATATGAATAAAGTAATAATATAGTATCATGCTTATTAATAAATATAATTTATCAATGCTATCAATTTAAATTGTTTTAGGGCATAAACCCCAACAAAAACCTCATAACCCTATGGTTCCTATCCTCTAACTACGTTCTAAGATTTTTGATAAATTTTTCAAATTTTTTGTTTTGGTTTCTTCCTTTGTAACTTTGTATTCTTTCATTCTGAATGCATTTAATTTTCTTTTCTCCTAAAAAATAAAATAAAAAAATTTGATAAAGTTTTCATTAGTCACAAGTCCAAACCCTAAAGGGTGGAGCCACTTGTTAGCAATTATCCGTTTAATCTGTGTTGAATACGTGAATTTTACTATTTTTTGAAAATTCTTCATAAATTTATGTATTTTTTTAATGTGCAGTAAAAATACTCAAATTATATAGATATATCGTATTATTCACATTTAATAATGAATTACTTCGTATTATTTCTAAACTATTTTTAAAATAATTAAATTTTTTTTTAAAAATTAAATATTTAAATTTATTGTTGACATTTATATATTATTATTTTAATGATTATTGAACTTCACACCCGAATATTTTACCATCACTTACCTAGCTTAAATTATACACCAATTTTTCCTGAAATGCATTTTGCTAACATTTAATTGCTATCAAGATTAGGAATCGCAATGGGGCAGAGCGAGGCTGGGGATGCCTCCCTCATCCTCGTCCTGGCATGCCCCATTCCCCGTTTCAAGGGAGGTGGGGGTGAGGATTGAGAATCCCTTACAGGGTGCAGGGTTTCCCCATCCATACCCCACTTTCGACCCTAACAAAAATCCTCGAAAAAATGTATAGAAAAAATATTTTTTAAGACTGAAAGTTATTCAAATATAAGAAAAGAAAATGTAAATATAGTCTAAATACATAAATAATTATATATTTCTATAAATAATTATATTAATAATAATTTCTTATATGGTGGGTATAGTGATCCCCTTTTCTACACCATCTTTGGTTGGGTATCTCTCATCCCTCCTCGTCCTTGTCTCCATCCTCATCCCTGAGTAGACTTCCTCGTAATCGTGGGACTTGGAAGCGAGGATTTTTGCCATCCCTACACAAGAGGTGAAACTAGGAATTAAATTGGGGTGGGTGTGGACCATGGGCCTTTAGGCTTAACGGATATGGGCTGAGCCTCTGACTGTGACCCTTTTTAAATAAAGACCCATTAGATATGCTCTAGCCCAATCTAATCATCAGCGCATTATAACTGTTTCTAGCACTATAAATGGAGCAAATTCGATTTCTTATATGAACGGATGATCATGATTCATGAATGAAGCTTACCTCAAGCAACCTAATTTCTATGTTAGCTATGATTTTCGGTGACTTTTGGGATTGCAAAAAGGTGCGTGTTTTAATTTGTAAGGGCTCCATTATTGTCCTAAAATTGACTAAACAAATCTAAAATTTTTAGATCCACTCTCAACTTAAACTAAAATAATTTTTTGTGAAGAACAAAATTGTTGGCTTAATTTTCTGTTGGAGTGTTTGTTCATCCAATCTACGAACTTAGAGTGTTGTCTGCCGTACGATATCGATTGTTGTATCTTGAGAAACAGATGTTCATTAATGATAGATTTTGGATCGCTATACACTACTTTTTGTGTACAAGATTTACATGGATCTTCACGAAAAAAAATCCTCTAATTCTACCAAAAATTAGCCTTTCCATAATCTCTATCTTACTTTTTGATTAAAAAAATCTTGGTAGGGGTCTCAAAGAGTATTTACGAAGGATTTTGGTCAATTGTTTTCATTATTTTGATACACTAGACAAATTTTCATTTGGATGGATGTATATTTTTCACTCGATTCACACTTAAGCATAAATTTGTACTATTGTAATGAGGCCCCCTCTATTTCCTTAAAAATTAGTGGATTTTGAACTATCTACGTCAAAAACATTTGCGTGACGCACATAAAAGGGCCCAACTTTTTATACAATCTCACGTGAACAGGACTTGTCTACTCATAAACATTCAGTTTTAATTTTTTTTTTGGTCGATAACATTCAGTTTTACTAATTGTTCAAAACATTTTCTTCCATGATAGCGAGTAGAAAAGGCCAAAATCGAATATAATGCATCTTCGAAAGTCATAATGTCACATTTAAGGGACCATCTAGCATTAGGTCACTCTCATAACTGGCACAATTAATTTCTTTATGAAAAGTACATGTTGTTAATGAATAATTACGTTGCTTTTATGCAATAATTTCATCATTAATTTTAGATAATGTTTGAAAGTATGAGAACGATTTAATAAGTTTATGTGAGGATTATATAACGAAGAGACCATCCATACGAAAATAAAATAACCAATTACCCTTTTTTTTTTAATCACAAATAACCAATTACCCTTACATCACCTTCTTGTAAGTTTTATAGGCAAGCGTTAGAGGTAAGTAAGGTGTAAGAATAAGTGGGCCGCAAGCCTGCAACTAATTAATGTTTTTTTTTTTTTCTAATTTTTTGTATAACATGAGTGTACTTTATTATTCTGTGTTATTAAAGTGTGTATTGCTAGTATTAATACAAAACGTTGTTCTTGTTATTATCTACGTATACTGTAATACCGGAGTACTAATAAATAATCAGTATATAACTGATGTAAACATAGTACTAATATAACAGTACGAAACTGTTATTACTGTTCTAAAATTAATATATATATATATATAACAGTACGAAACTGATATATATAAAGAACGAAACAGGAAAGAATAGAGGGTTAGAAGAAGAAAAACAATTGTAGACCGAGGCTAGAACAAATCTATGTCCTTAAGACAATTAGCGCCCCACACGGATGCTGATGGAGAAATGGCGTTTGTCTCCCAGGACTTCAACGATCTTACCTTCTTGTTATTGCAGCACTTCAATATACAGGAAGCTACGAACCAAATAATGCAGAGTTTTCTCTCTCACAGACACTAACACTTTGATGCGAAAATATTGAATGAGAAAATGCGGTCCGGGTCGGGTCGGACGGTCGGACGGGCGGGGGGCGCGCGCGCGTGTGTGTGGTATTTGCTTAGGTCCTCCCCCTTTCACAAAAGTGGGTGCCCCTTGGGGCCCAAACCCAAAGGCCAACCAAAGCATATAAGAGGCTCTTAAGGTTCTCACACTTTTCCAATGTGGGACTATTCTTTTCTCACAAGATTTGTCCCATTTCCAACAAGGTTATAAAAGGTTCAATTTCTCATTCATCCGAAATCGGTTTTGAGCAAATAAACATTCTACGAATAACTCCTCGACGAGAGGAACGCAACCCAATGACTTGTTTTCACAAATCAGATGTGGGTCCCACTCAAAAATATGCATAAACATTGCTGGTTAGAATTGTCAAAACTGAATTTTCCCAACAATCCCCCACATGAATGGAAATTGACTAAACAAATGCAATATGAAGATGCAGACAATAGAGAGATTAAACAATGAAAGTTACAGCATTAGGAGAGGTAGCTTGTGACTTTGAACCTTCCCTAGTGAGTTACTATCGGATTTACTAGCTGATCAGTGAACATAGTTCTTGAACTGTTCAGCTATATAGAGTAAACCAAGACAATAGAACTCACACTGTTTCTTTCGAACATCTTTGGTTCTTACGGTTGTGTTCATTTTGGCCCTGAACAACTCCTGGTATTCATGAGTGCTTTTAGAGAATATAGCCTTTATAATTCTCATAGAAGCGGCCACATTTCTCACTCATATAGGTGATGTCCCATGAAAAGTAACCTGTCTTACTCCACTTATTATAATAAGATATGGGAATCATTAAAAGCATTGCTTATCCTAACTCACAATACAGGAAACACTGTTTCACATTTATACCATAGGAATGAGTAGGAGACTTTAAAACTCCACAGTGTTACATTTGAATTTTACATAATTTGTGTTGTCCCTTTGAACCTAGATCTTGGGATCTCCAGTCAACTAGGTAGGGTTTCCATTATAAAACTCTTATATTATAGGCATTAAACCCATTCCCCTCGATAATTTATCTACTTGCTCTTTTGGTAAACCTTTAGTAAACGGATCTGCAAGGTTATCTTTAGATTTTATGTAATCTATAGTAATTATTCCATTGGAGAGCAATTGCTTAACGGTATTATGTCTACGTCGTATATGTCGAGACTTACCATTATAAATATTATTATGTGCCCTACCAATTGCAGATTGGCTGTCACAATGTATACTTATTGCAGGCACAGGTTTTGGCCAGATTGGAATATCCTCTAAAAAATTTCGAAGCCATTCTGCTTCTTCTCCAGCTTTATCTAAAGCTATAAATTCAGATTCCATGGTTGATCTGGCTATACAAGTTTGTTTTGAGGATTTCCATGACACGGCTGCTCCACCAATTGTAAAGACATATCCACTTGTGGATTTTGAATCTTTTGAATCTGAAATCCAATTGGCATCACTATATCCTTCTAATACCGCTGGATATTTAGTAAAATGTAATCCATAGTTTTTGGTATACCTTAAATATCTTAAAACCTTGACTATTGCTTTCCAATGGTCCCTTCCTGGATTACTCGTATATCTACTCAGTTTATTGACTGAGTATGCTATGTCAGGCCGTGTACAATTCATGACATACATTAAACTCCCTATAATTCGTGCGTATTCTAACTGTGCTACGCCTTGGCCAACATTTTTCATTAAATGTAAGTTTGTATCTATAGGAGTTTTTGATATGTTGTTATCATTCTTGCTAAATTTATCAAGAATTTTCTCAACATAATGTGATTGAGACAGAATTAATCCATCTGAAGTTCTAGTAATTTTTATTCCCAATATGACGTCCGCAGTACCTAAATCTTTCATATCGAAATTACTAGATAACATTTTCTTTGTAGCTTTAATAACATTATTATTACTACCTATTATAAGCATGTCATCTACATACAGACATACGATAACATATCCATGTTCTGTGATTTTTGCATAAACACATTTATCACATTCATTAATTTTAAACCCATTTGACATCATTACATTGTCAAATTTTTCATGCCATTGCTTCGGTGTTTGCTTTAAACCATATAAAGATTTAACAAGCTTGCATACTTTCTTTTCTTGTCCAGAAGCTACAAATCCTTCAGGTTGTTCCATAAATTTCTTCTTCTAACTCACCATTTAAAAAAGCAGTTTTAACATCCATTTCGTGAATTTCTAAATTATGTAATGCTGCAATTGCGATTAACATCTGAATTGATGTTATTCTCGTAACTGGTGAATACGTATCAAAGTAATCTAATCTTTCCTATTGTCTGAACCCTTTAGCCACTAATCTGACTTTGTATTTATCAATGGAACCATCTGGCTTCATTTTCCTTTTCAAAATCCATTTACAACCAAGAGGTTTATTTCCTGGTGGAAGATCCACTAGTTCCTAAGTATGGTTTTACATTATGGATTCTATTTCACTTTTAATAGCCTATTTCCATAATGGAGCTTCTGGAGTTGACATTGCTTCTTTAAAATTTTGCGGCTCATTTTCTAATAAAAATGTTAGAAAATCAGGACCAAAAGACTTAGAGGTCTTAGCCCTCTTACTTNTATACTTAAATAATAAGATAATTGTCTTAAGATTGTTATTATCTACGTATACTGTAATACCGGAGTACTAATAAATAATCAATATATAACACTGATGTAAACACAGTACTAATATAACAGTATGAAACTGTTATTACGGTTCTAAAATCAATATATATATATAACAGTACGAAACTGATATATATAAAGAACAAAACAGGAAAAAATAGAGGGTGAGAAGAAGAAAAACAATTGTAGACCGAGGCTAGAACAAATCTATATCCTTAAGACAATTAGCGCCCCACACGGATGCTGATGGAGAAATGGCGTTTGTCTCTCAGGACTTCAACGATGTTACCTTCTTGTTATTGCAACACTTCAATATACAGGTAGCTACGAACCAAATAATGCAGAGTTTTCTCTCTCACAGGCTTATACAGACACTGACACTTGATGCGAAAATTGAATGAATAATGCAGACTCTGGATAATTATTTATAGAAGAAATGGTGACTGTACGAAGAGCCAAAAAGTCTGTTCACAAGCACCCATTCGCCCAAATAGATGTATTTGAACGAAAAGACTTAGAATGAAAAGAACAGACTCAATACACCCCAAAAACCTGTTGGAAATAAACCCAAAAAAAAAAAAAAAATTTAGGCATGAGGGACCTAGGCACAACCAAGGCCCAACACAAGCTCTGAGTGACCAAACCAAACCAAGCCAAGCCCAGCCTGGTCCGGGTCGGTTGGACGGGCGGGCGGCGCCCGCGCGTATGTGGTTTTGCTTAGGTCCTCCCCCTTTCACAAAAGTGGGTGCCCCTTGGGGCCCAAACCCAAAGGCCAACCAAAGTATATAAGAGGCTCTTAAGGTTCTCACACTTTTCTAATGTGGGACTATTCTTTTTACACAAGATTTATCCTATTTCCAACAAGGTTATAAAAGGGTCAATTTTTCATTCATCCGAAATCAGTTTTGAGCAAATAAATACTCTATGAACAACTTCTCGATGAGAGGAACACAACCCAATGACTTGTTTTCACAAATCAGATGTGGATCCTACTCAAAATCATACTTAAACATTGTTGGTTAGAACTGTCAAAACTGAATTTTCCAACAGTTCTTTCTACACAAAAATTAGGGAGGTGCTATGTGCGTGCATACCAACTAGTTTTGCAAGTAAATTAATTGAGTGTCGAATCAAATCTTACTCGCATTGAATAAATTTAATAAAATGTTAGCGGATTATATATAAACTAATAGCGTTAGTACTGTTTATTGTTGATGTTTGATCCTTCGATGCTTGCGATTAGTTGGCGGTTTGTCTTCTTTTTATAGGTCGTTAGTAGTGGTTTCTATGCGTAGTTGTTGGCCCATTTCTCTTACATGTTGGTGGTGATTTCTTTCCAATTAATCAATGGTGATTGTGTTTGTTATGGATTTTAGCAAAGTAAGTTTGATCGGTAAACTGATTTTGGGAACCGGTCGACCGGTTGTGCAATCAGAAAGTGGGTTTTTTACTTCAACATGTTTCATTGGCAGACCGGTTTAAGGCACCAGTTATTGACCGATCCCTGGCGGTTTGAGTGTGTAAATTACTTTTTTGAGTCCCTTTCGAATTGGGTAACTTCTAATTCATGGGTTTCTTTTGTAAATCTATAAAGAGAACGGATCCGTGTACAGCCTTATTTGTACATCGTTATTTTTACATTGGTTGTGGGGCCCACATGGTGAGGAACCAATGGCTAATGTTTTTGTAAAAATGATCTACAAGATGAGTAGAACATCCTTACCAAAAATCATATCATTCTAAAATTTTTAACCTCATCAAAAATTGATAAGTTGATTAAAATTTAACGGTGAACAATGAACGATGAGGAAAAAAGTCAATTTTTAATGGGACTACCAGTTTTAGAATGATTTGATTTTTAGTGAGGATGATCTACAAGATGAAGAGAACATTATCAAAAAATATCAGCCCTTAGATCAACGGCATGTGGGCCCCACATGCCACTGTACATATAAAATGTACAAATAACACTGTATTCTGATCCGGACTCATCTATAAATAGGGGTTAAATATGAGGGACAAAATAAAAATAGGATACCAGTAAATGAAGAAAAGCTAAGAGAGGTTTAAGATAGATTGTTTGTGAAATCTAGAGCGATTTGGTAAGTGATTGAGTGTGTGGTATAATTGCTTTGTAATCCCTTTAATCTTAATAGAGTGGTTGTTCTTTGTATGTGGACGTATCCTTTGAGTAGTGAATCACGTAAATCTTGTATAATATTGTGGTGTGTTTCTCATAATATTTCTTTATTACGTACTTTCCTGTTGATTATTTGTTCATTATTTTTGTGCATTGAGTAGATCTTAAGTACGTACACAGAGTAATTTTTTTTATTGTATTATCTTCTCTTACGTCTTTATTTGTATTTGTAATTGGGTAATAGTGCAATCATAGTAAAATATAAGTAATACAAATTAAACTTGGATTTTGTTAACATATGCCCTTAGGGTACATGATAAGCTTTTAGGTTTTGTGTTTTGTTTATTTTCTTAAGGTTGTTCAAATAGACTGATTTTTTTTATATGTATGTTATTTATACTATTTGAATCATATCTAAAAAAATCAGTTCAATCGAAGACCGCTAGCACCTCTAGCACTTAATTTAGACTTTAATAGTATGAATGAACGACTAACATTTAAAGTGATTTATTTGGAGGGTTAGATATCTCTGATTGAGCTGATTTTTTGTGGACATCAACCTGTAACTTGTGAAAAGAACTCCTTAAAAAACAAGTTTATCGTGTAACAAGACCCATTATACAATACTACAAGACCTGCGCACCAATCACATGACAGAGTATGTGGACCCGCAGGGATAAAGTACAAAAAAAAAAAAAAAAAAAGCAATTAACTCAAAAGAGTACGAGAGGGAGACTATTCTTAACAAAGATGGTCGTCATTAAGATTCCTTATCTTATCTGATCTGATACGTGGTAGAGGGAATCATGATTAAGTCATCCCATCCCCATTTCTCTTATCCTTTTAATTCTACTTCACCTAATATTATTAGACTATTGACGACTTGAGATATATAAACGTAATTAATGAATCATTATTAAAAGATAACATTTTTAGATGCATCATCTTCTCTTAATTAATTAATGGTAGAGATTGGATGACTTCTATGATTATCATGTAGAGATTGGATGACCTTGGCGGGTCCATGATTTAAGTCATGTTTGGATGATCAAAATGAAAACGCATTCTTAAAAAAGTACAATCAAAATGAAAATGTATTTTTTAGAACGTGATTTATAAAGGAATAGGAATTATAAATTCCCTTCCTTCGAATTTACTATTACTCCATTTTTAGAGAATCAAATTTGTGGAAAATTAGATTTTGAATTTAAAATTTTGTCGAAATGAAATGATTGATTAAGGAGAAAGAAAGAATCATTAGAAATAAAAAGGTTAAATGAAATGTGTGAAAATTAGACCCACCATTGATTTCAAAATGGAGGTCTTTTGTTTGTGCAGGGAGGGGCATGTTTGTTTCCTTAATAATTAAGGGTCCTGTTAACGTGTGCCCTAAGGGCACACGATAAGATTATTTTTCAAGGAATTTTTTTGCAAGTTAGAAGTCTTCAAATCAGCTGAATTTTTGTAGACATAATATTATCATTATTTATAACATATCTACAAAAAATCAGCTCAATCAGAAACATCTAATCCTCCAAACAAATCACTTTAAATGTAAGCCGTTCATTCACACTATTAAAGTCTAAATTAAGTTTTCATTGTGTTAGAGGGTGCTAGAGGTCTAGGATTGAGCTGATTTTTTTAGATATCATCCAAATAGTATAAATAACATACATATCTAAAAATCAACCTATTTGTACAAACTTAAGAAACTAAACAAAATACAAAACTTAAAAGTTTATCATGTGTCTAAGAGCACATGTTAACAAAATCCAATAATTAAATGAAGAAAAAAGGTACCTCATCTTAGTTTTGAACGAATAATGGGGCCATGAGTCCGACGTAGTTAATGTTTTTCATCAGTCACTCTCTACTTTATGTACGTTTATGGCGCGTGGCGTGTAACGTCAGCCTTACTTCCTTCTTTGTTATTTCGACACGACATCGTTCACACATTATTGCATTCAAATAAAGTACGCTAACAGAGGACCAATCCAAGATGTCTATGTCAAGAGAATAATGACCAAGACTTTTGCTATGGGGATGTCCACGCTTTGGGCTGTCCCGATGAAATTGTTGGTTGAAGTCTAGTGTAAACAGTGAAATTATTTACATATTTATGTTGAAATATTGAAGGATTGTACATAAACAGATGTGAAATATTGAATGTATAATGGTTGAATTTTCTCTTAAGCTTTTTGAACTATCTATATTATTGTGTATTATTGTGTTGAGTTTCAACCAATAAGAAATTTTAGAACGATGTGATTTTGTTAAAATATTGAATATATAATTGGTGAATTTTTTATTTTAATCTTTTTGAACTATTTATATTATTGTGTTGAGTTTTAACCAATGTTTAACAAGGTAAGAAGTTTTAGAACGATGTGATTTTGTTAAGATGATTTACATAATGAGGATAACATCGTTACAAAAATGATCAGCCAGTCCTATGCAGACTCCACAAGATGGGTGTGAGCTAAGCGTAAGAATATGTTGCATGTGACAAGTTATAACTTACGTGGAAATTGTTGAGAATAGTCCTATATAGAAAAATGAAAGCCTTACAACCTAATAAATAAGATCCTGGGCTTCTCTACTCATTGTTAGGCTTAAAATGTACTCCACTAATATCCAACCCTATGTGATTTAAAGCCTTTAAGACACGATGGGTTTCCCTTTGTAGACCGTAAATTCCACAAATGATTTTAGATTAGGGCACCGACAATCTGCACAGAAAAAAAAGAGAATGTCCGTGAAGATTCCTTGGCGCCGGGGTGGAGCCGGCCTAAGGGTCTCCGACGGTCAAGTCAGTTTTGACTTAAAAAATAAGTTAATGGAAAGCGAGAAGGAATAAAGGGATTTGTACCACCTATCTTCGAAGGTCGTGAAGGTAGATAGGATCTCTGTCGTCGGATCTCGATCTAGAAAACGTACTCTATCACAGGGATGTCGACTTCGTAG